>JAYMTA010000041.1:0-57906 GCA_036897625.1 Pelargonium cotyledonis
TTATCTAGATTATCATTCTTTATTTCCCAGCAGAGTTTACGAGTATTCACTTTTGAGAAAGGAATTCTGTTAAACTATTCAATAAATCTAAGTTTGTTTCTTAGAAATTCGACCTCTATAAATGTAGTTCTTAGGCAAGAGGGAAAGGGCTTGGAGAAGGTGCTTGCTTCCGTGCTTCTACTAAATACTAGAGTTACTAAAGGTTAGAGCTAGACATTCTGATTTCAGTTGCATTGGGGAATCTCTTTAATATAACATATCCTGTTGTAACTAGTGAGTGATTGCCAAAAGGAATTTCTCTAGAATGTAAATTAATTAAAGAATTTACTAGATAGGTAGTGTAAAATTGAATATAAAAATTTGGGTGCTTCGAAAGTTATAACGGTACCTTTAAACCCTTTTCTTGTCTCATTTTATTTTGAAATATAAGGTAACGTAGTTTAGTCCTAATGTATGAAAGAACAGAAAAGAAATCGGGTGTTTTTGTGTAAAATGAGAGTCCTGTAATATAAGATATATCTCTTGTTCTCTATATTACAAAAAAAGTAGCTACTCTAACAAACAAGGAGGGATGCAGGATTTACATTGAATTAAGTAATTAAGGCTTCGCCACACCCAGGCACCCGGTGTCTTTAAAGATTGCAGGGCAAATAATTGGCACAACAAAAAGCCATGTTATTTGTTATGCGGTCTCTTTTCAAAACCGATTTTTTAGGTACTCCGCATAGGAGGGTCACTATTATACTAAACGCAAGAAATAAGAGCAAGTTTTATAATACTAGGGATTTCAATTTTAATCTAGAGTTCTAGTTCTCAATTAAGAAAATATAGGGATACAGCGTCTATACCTTAAGCGCTTGAGTTCTTACCCAAACCTAACTGGGTATGCCGATATAGGCTCCAACCAAGAACCCCATCCCACATTACTTAACAGTGTAGCCCTCCTATCAACTATAATATAAGAACTGCCTCTTCCTTAACTACGAGTTTTCCTTGATTTTATCTTTAACCTGCCGAAACTTCTTACTCTCATTCTGTAAATAAAGAACAAGACTGTAATCGATACATCTTATAAGAGATTCCTTTGTATTAGAGTGATTAAATTTTTAAGATTGACTTAATTCTGATCTTAGACTATCTCAACTTGGGCAGTTTGTAAAGTACCTGTCCGATTTGAACCTGCGTCCGTTAGGTTAAAAAGCCCCGCTCTACCAACTGCGCCATACACCCTGCTTAAAATTAGTCTAGTAAGAATATGCTTTTGTAAAGTATAATAAGGGGCGGCTTTGTTAAGAAGGAATTTTTGTCAATGAGATCATCTATTCATGTATCTAAAATTAGACTTTCTTACCATTTTCGCACACTCCTGTATCCTATATTTCTAAATAGACTGGGTTTCATGACATTAGATAGATTAGAGTTCTTGCAGTGAACGGGAGCTTGAGAATGAAAGGAGTTAAAACTGGGAGAATCACTTAAATAGAATAAATCTCTACCTTTGAACTATTAAGTAATACGATTTTCATTAACTATTATCAATATCCTTGAAGTTCCAGATTTCTTTTAAAAGTTTTACGGGCTCGTTTTGTACTGTACTTCCGATTTTACTTGTTCCTTTGGCTTAGTCAAACTATCCTAAAATACCTAAAAAATCTTACTGGAGTACATTAAGACAACAGCTTCTTTACTAAACTCAGAGAGTAAAGACAGAAGAAGACATTAAGCTGCAAGGGTTCTAATCCCATAGTACTTATAAGACTAAGCTCTACCTTTATCTTTTTAATAGTAAGGTTAAAAGTCCTTACTAAGAATCTAGTTTCTTTATTTATAGAATACAGAATAAGAGCACAGATCAGAAGTACAGCAAAGTCGATCTTAATTCTAAAAGGGGTGGGTTTCAGGTCGATTCAGCTAAATTATCTTGGGAATAAATAAGAAAAATCGTATATCTACTGTGAAAGGATTCCCTCTTTTTGAGAACGGGTTCTACATTTCTCAATCAAATTCATAAGTACGAAAACCTATACTCTAATAACGTTTCTTAATTATCTAGACTACTTCGCCAAACTCTTTTTAGTTACCAAAGCACCCAATAGAGCACTTTGTAAAAGGAAGAGCTTAAGTAAGGATAAGGAAGTAGAAGAGCCTTAACATTAGTTTTTTTACAGCAATCCCAAGAGCTTATAAAAGAGAAGTACTGGGTCTCTTTTTAAATAGAATTCAATACCGCAATACCTAGCAGTGACCCGAATCAGAACTATATTCTGTTTCTTGTTATATGGGCTCCCTTCCTTAATTTAAAGCACTCCCTTTTTTTTCAGTCTACAATTCTTCCTAATACGGGACTATTTCCGACATAATCTAATACTTCCTTGATGATATACATAAAAATAAGTTCGCTCTTCTTGTCTAGTCCTAGTTTGACTTTTGTTCTTTTTCGGTTCTCTCAACTTTACCAAGTTTTGAAAACTTTCCAAAAAAGCTCGGAGAAGGGCGCGAGGATTCCCCGCTAGCTCAAATTCTGATTTAACGATAAAGTCTATGCAAGTTAACTAATGTAAGACCTCTTTTGAAACCATTCTTTTAACTGCCAGCTAAAAGTTTCTTATTAAGAAATTCTCAGCCTGTTCTGAATAATTAGATTTAGTCCTTGGGTACTTTCTCTTTAATATTTAATAGGATTTTCTGAATAGGATAACTTTGTTACAGAATTACTAGCGTTGAGAGGTGTAAATTCATCTACCTACTGATTTAATAAATACTAGATTTAAGAATTTCTTCTATCTTTATATTTATTTTTGCAATACCCCGAGTAGCTAAAGTACGACTTTGAGTTGTGAATATTCTATACCAAAAAAGGAGATATACTTGGATAGTATTAAATAAGCAAGGAGTACAATAAGAGATTCCTTTTCAGAAATAGGTTGACATCTAAACCTGTTCTATATAATTAATTGTATAACTCTTTCAGGAGTAAAAAGGTATCGGTTAAAGAGACTCGCTTTACAAGAATCCTGCTTCTCAGAACTCACTTATTTAGAGTCATGGAAAAAAAGCTTTACAAAAAAGTACTACTAGTAGTTCCCGAGAATTTAGGCTCTTAATCAGGCTCACAATACCCTGTTTATTTAGGGCGAGAAATCAAAGTTTATATCTGTAGTTGGTAGATCTCAGCAACGAAGTGAGTTGCTAAACTAGAGGGGCCAGGCAGGAGCTAGAAGACCCCCCGTTGCACTTCTCATTGTAATCCGGGGTTTATCAACAGGGTTAAGTATATTTTGTGATTTGACGTTAGAAGTTTTTCTGGGTATACCCGTATTTTTTTGGTCTGATCTCGGTTCTACAATCTAGGGTTTGTCAATTTAGTACTCTCTTGTGGATTACTAGGGCTTTCAACCTTCTTGAGTTTTTCTCTGGGTTCTCCGCTGTAAAAACGTCGTGAAGATATACTATTGCTACAATAGTTCCTTAGATAAAAAGAGAAAAATGACACCCGATTATAGACAAGTAGAAAGCTTCCAACAGCTACCTTTAGAATGAGTATTTGGCCTAACCTTTTTAGGCACTCCGAAAGTGGCAGTTCTATCTATTATTTCCTTCTAGAGGACGTAGTAAACCCTTACATGTTTGGTGAAAAGTACCCTTAGGAGGCACATGTACAGTATTCGTTTTTTTGTCTTTACTTGACTGGATTGGGATATATTCTCACACAATTTCCTATATTATTTGAATTACTATTAAAAGTCCAGTGTATCGGATAAGCCCCTATGTCTTTTTTCATTACTAACTTTATAACGCTGGGATTCCACTGCTGTGCTAAATTTTATTGATTCCTGCTTAAAACGTATTTTCTCACAAGAATTATACACCGAATTGGGGTTGACCCTATCTAATAAAACTCTCCCACAAGGTTCCCAAGTATATACTTAAAACCCAAAAGCATTTTAGTTCCTTAAAGAGTATGGAGCTCCTTTTCTTCACATACATTAGAATAGGAAGTTAGCTAAATCTAGAAAGGAAATGAGTAAGCATTGATCTCTTCGGGGATTTTTCATAGCATTTTTTTTTATATAATAAGAAAGTGTAATACTTAATGTCCTTCCTCTAGGTTGATCCTGAATTTATTCATTCAACTCATCACGCGTAAAGGTACTTAAGAACTTATTGGGAGTGTTTTTAAGTACTCAGTATTCTTAGTATATTACAAGAGCCCCTTGCTATAACTTGTTTTGAGCTAACTTTATACATTGCCAATCACCAGCTTTGTTGATAAACGCGGGTTTCCTACTTCATTTTTGAAAAACAAGTAATAAAATTTAGTAAAAGGTATAAAATTACGTTCTTCAGAATTCTAAAAGGCAATCCTTAGCAGAGATTCGTACGTAGTAGTAGTCAATATAAATATGACCTATAAATCCAAGTTGAGAACTATATTGGTATACTAGGCTGCAGTCACAGGAGCTCCTTCACCAGTGTATCTCTAGCTTTTAACAAAAAGGAATATCCTTTACTGGTATGGTACTATGATAATGGTCGAACTGAAAAGAATAGCGCAGGATCGAATCCTGTTGTTTATAGCATATTAAGTTTAAATTCATTTCTAACCGAACAAAAGATAAGATTGTTTTACTTTTTCTAGGATTAAAATAGCAAATATAAGGGAAGTATATTAAAATCTTAGCATAGTAAGAAGCATAAATGCCAGGGATTTGCAATACTTGAAGTTAAACTGCACAAACTAAGTCTAATAGCTGGAAGGGGAATTTTTAAATCGACCCAATTACTCTTCCAAGAGCCGCCGTCCTAACAACGAAAACAGGAGTGTAACTGGTTCTCTGAACCTTCTCGTTCAAAGGGTCAGGTGGACTTTATACAGTACTACTAACCGGATTTAACCCCGGTACACTTCTTTCTAAAAACCTGTTAGTTTACTACTTCGCTCATATATAAAAAAGGATAACCCCCTTCTTGGAAGTACTTGTTTACATATGAGTAGCTTATATTAACTTAATATAAGGTGTTTTATTTTTATATAAATTACGAACTTTTATAAAAAGAAATAAGAAGTAGTTAGAAAGCTTTAATAAGTAGGGCTCCCTTTTAAACTAATGGATGAAAAACCCGGGATTTGAGCTCGGGAGTTACTATCCTTTGTACCAGTTGGACTCGATATTATTAAAAATATACGTATGATGCTTTTCTAAAGTAAACGCTAGTTTTGAAATTAAGGAAAAAAGTCTCTTTTATGCAAAGACTCGGAGCTAAACGACAATAAAATAGGAAATGAGGTTCCTGGCTAAGAGAACACTGCTGCATGGAGAGGGAACCGGACCCTTTTTTCGTATTGGTTTAGCATAGGACATCAATATGAGTTTCCTTTTTATTACGGTTTTTATATCATAGAGAGTATTTGCTTTGATGCTAGAATTAATTTAAGTGACAAGTAGCCGAAAAGAACTTCCAGTTAGAGGTATAGTCATCAAAAGAGGGGGGTCTTTCGATGCTAGAGAACTTCACTATAGAAAGTAGGATTTCGTTTATAAAAGGGGATTTGTTTAAATTAACTTTTTCTCATGGATAAGAGTTCTGAAAAAGAGGATCTCGTTAATAATATAAAGGAGTCATGAACTCGTGATAAGGTAGGGATTATCCATGTGATTAGTTACTTGCTTACCCCAACAACTTTATACTTAAGGCGATCTAAATCTAATAGAGAAGTCTATATTCAAAAAAAAAAGTACACTTGCATTAGGATCTCTATCTATGATAGTGGGCAAAGCCCTTATAAGGATTCCTAAAGAATTCGTGAGTAGAGAATTACCAAGTTTCTAGAAAACTTTTGGTTTTCAGTCGAAGGTCTTATTATCATATTAAGCCAAAAAGAATCCATTACTTTCTTATATTTTTTAGGATAAAGTCCATGCAGTGCCGGAATTGCGGGGTCGGAACTTAGAAGTGATTATATATCTAAATTTCCTTGACTTTCCACTACTTAAACAAAATGGTTGATACTTGATTAAAGCGAACAAACGTCCCGTCTAAGCAAAAAATTTGTCGATAAAAAACAAAAAAGAAGGTTTTACGAGGCTCCTTTACTTCCATATGTGTGTGAGATATTTCCTGTGCCTCAATTTCAGGGATTTGCTTGTTCTTATGCACCTTTTTAAAAACTTACTGTTATAAAACATAATTAAAGAAGCTGAGCGAGATCCCCGCATACGAAATTACAGTTTTTCATTCCAATGTATATAATATAATTATAGATAATTTTACTAGACTCTCGTTTCTTCTATAGGAATTAGTAACTCCTAGACAGAGAAATCTACTCTATAAAATAAAAAGAAAATTTTCAACTACTTATGCCTCAACTGCAATCAAACATGAACTTCGCAGAAGTTTCTTGGCTAGCATCCAGTATCTTCGGCTTTTTGGAAATGAAAAAAAAAATCTATCCAGAGATTACAGGATCAACTGGAAATCTGTTGGTTTACACCTTTCATGTTTGTATTTTTTGCTCTTTTTTTTAGTAGTAACCCAAACATTACACTTTTCTTCAAAGGGATTGAAGGAAACTCTTTGCTTTATGAAGAAATAGGGAACTTTCCCTAAATAACTAGAAGCTTTGTCCTATTTTCTTATCTTCATGCTTTAGATAAAAGCAACTCCACTACCGTATAAGGATTACCAAATGCAGAAAGACTTTAACTTCTTCATTTTTACTGTTTGGGGCTTACAGAAAAATTTTATTATAATAGAATTGAGTAAATTCCAAACTTTGTTACTAATAGGTATGTATAATTCCCTCTTCAAAAAATTGCATATCACAAGACTTGAGTCGCTTTTTTTACTACTCATCTTTGCTCCGTACCTTACCAGAATTTTCCTTTCTATAAAGTAAAAAGGTCACTAATATTTAGAAAGAGTTAAAAGGAATTCTAAGAAAGGGACTCCTTATATACTTTATGCCTTTATATGATAAAGCGATACCCCTTTGCGCACCGATTCAAGAGCTTAAGAAGTAGAGTAACTCCCGATTCTCGGCAACTGATATGGAATCCCTCGTAGGTTTAGTTATGAAACCTAATAGAAAACCCCGTTTTAAGATATTGTGTAGTTGAATAAATGCTCGAATGGATTCCTTAGCAATTCCGTTTAAAAGAGGGTTTTAGGAAAATTCCAGTGTTTGTACGTAAGTAAACTAAAGATGGATTTTCTGTATAAAATTTTGGGTATCTTTGAATATTAAGGTAATGAAAATCCCTAGTCCTAGACCATAGAGAAGACTTGTTTTGTTATACTTTATTAGCTGCGCTTTCAAACAAAGGGCTTGCTTGAGTAGTTAGGTTAGCCCGGGTACAGAAACTAAACCTACGAAGAAGATAAAACGCGAGACCTCGTATACTTATGTGCCTTTTAGAAAGCTGACACCTAAGAATTGAAAACCTTTGTGCATCGGAGTATCCATCGTTGAGGGAATAGCTGCACCTAACCCTTTTTTGATTTTTGTTTTGAATTGTAGGTATTATTGCCAATCGGATTGCGTTTCAATTGACATAGTTCTAAGGAGCTTTTGTCATACATAATGTATAAAAGTAGACTTTGATATTTTCATCTACATATTTTTGTTATCTCCGAGAATTCGGTTATATCCCTTTACAACAAACAAGGAGGCCCTCCGTACAACAACATAAATTAATTTGTTAGGTAGGTATCGACTTTCCTTTATTGCTACTTTTCTCGCCTTGGACTTTTGTAACTTTTAAGCACTGCCCAAAGAGCGGCTACTTCCTTGGGAGGACTCTAAAGCGCTAAAGAAACCAGGGTATCGTAAATTTGTGATTCTAGTAACTAAGAATTCATATACAAGGAGTCTCTAACAAGGATAACAGCACTTGAACCCAAGTGTGTTCTGTCTGAAGCTAAATGATTTAACAGAATAATTAGGGTCTCAAGTTGCTATCTAAATTGACCCAGTTTCAGTATAGGGATTTAAGAAAAAACCTTCTAACTATAAATTAATATATTCCTTTATTAAGTTAAGCAATTTCAAGAGTCTTTTTCTGAATGCTTAGAGTTTAGACAATCTGCATTTTTTTACTTCATCCCAATTGGGCTCCACGTTGAGTTACGAAAAATACTCAAACTATCTTCTGTAAATGTTCAAGCATTCCTAGAGTTAGTAAACCTAAACGGGTACCTTCGAGTCTTGGGTTGTATAGAAAACCGGAATCTTTTCTGCTATTATCAAATTAGTAGCAACTGCACTCAGCTCAGAAAAAGTAAAAGCTAAATTCCATATGACATAACTCAATCTTAGAATTCTTGGGGAGTAAATCGCACAGAGCCCTTAAAGCGTTCTTTTTCGGGAATATAGTTTAATGTATGATTTGTGGTACATTAATCTAGAAAACTGGGTACCTCAAGTTAAGAAATCGAAACTAGGAAACTATAAATCCTATTTGTATAGAAGGTGATTAAAAAGATTTCTAATTGGGGAATAGGAAAAGTCTCTAATAGTCTGATAGAAATTGATGAGATGGCACTTTTAATTAAAAGAGGGGTATATATATGGAATCACTTTCAATTTTTAAATGGAGTAACTGTAGTTATATTGAGATACCCATTAAACTTATAAGTACTTACTAAAAACTAGTCTAAAATATAGAGGGGCATCCGATAGCAGTATAATAAATTTCTTTATTTGAGTCTTGATGGTGTAATACCCCAGTGTCCGGTAAAGATTAACGGATACCTTTCGCTTTCTCACACTAATCCCTATTTAGTAAATTTGTGGAAGTAAAAGATTTCCTATAAATTCCTTATAAGCCAAACTGGGGTCCCGGGTACTCTTGTTATAGTTCGGTGCCTTAACAAGTTTGGAGCTGTGCGAGGTGTAGCTATTTTACAAACGTATGCCTTTCACGATCTTAATTAATGTATATACTTAAATTATACGGATCATAATGGCATTAAGTTTAAAGCTTGGTTTCTAGTCCTGTAAAGTATAACGGATGCAATAATAGGTTAGTTATTCTACATTTCCTTGTAATTTAAGTATTGGGTACTAATCGAGATTCATGTAGCACAAGTCTAGGATCAACCGATAAACTAAGAAGACCGGGGCTAGAGTGTAACCTCTGTATCTACTAAGGCGCTCGTGTGATGTAAAATAAAAGGTATAAAAAGCATAATAGGCTATCTGTCAATTACATGTGTTAAATAAAACCCGGGAATTACTCTAGAAAGGGCTCTCTTGCAGAGTTATAATTATATTACTAGGGTTACTCATATTTTCCTTACTCTTTACCTATATATGTCCATTCTTAGTCTCTACGGAGCTAGTGTAATAAAGACTTTGACGTTCCTCTTAGATCCAAATTAGTGGTTCTATTACAATTCAATCTTGGGATACTGGAATTTCCTTCTTATATAGAAACCTGTAACAGGGGTAGTAAACTTTTTATCCAACAAAAGACGAGTGCCCGTACTCAAAACTTCTTTTTTTTACAACCGCAATCAACCGGGGTCGTGTTATTTTAATGCATTGCTGAAAAGTGGATACCTTGGGTTTGGGAACTCTCGGATTCTTGAAAAGCCTCAATCAAAAACCTTGATATTATCCTTTGTAAAATAAATATGGAACCGGCTTGAGGGTTGGTTATTGCTTACAGTATACTAATATTACTACCTGCAACAGTAAAGTATCGGTATTTTATATGTTACAAGGGGAGGTCTAAAGAGCATAGTGCCACCTATAAGAATTAGAGGATTTTTCTTTTGATAAAGGCTTTTCTTCGAAAAAGCTAGAACGTACAACGAAGTTATAGATAATATATTAAAGTTAGTAGTTGTATTATTACTATAGGAAGAAACCTAGTCGAGTTTAAGGCTTTTTTACTAGGAGTTTCCAATTCAACGGGTGAAATAAAGTTATTTTCTTAATACTTCGATCAACTTTGTAAACATTTTATACTGTACCCCTGCCAAAAAGAGTCTAAATAGCTAGAGCATAAAAAGGAATAACTAGCCAAGATTTAGAACTAGACTCCTTCATTAGTGATGGCGGGGTCCTACTACTAGAGTTTGAGTGAGCACAATACCATACAAAAAGCAAAAAAAAAAGTGCTACATATTAATAGAAATTTACAATACACGAGAGCACGTAATATGTATTTTTTGATTATATAGATAGTATATCCTGTATCTAGGAATTCTTAGCATTTCTTGGTCAGTCGCATTCCATCCTCTTTGTTAATAGATGCAACTAAAAAATAGATGAGAATTAAAACAGAAGTCCCATTACCTAAGGGTTTACTTTCTAGAATACATGGTGATGTTTTAGCTGTATAGATACTAAGTAGCTTTTGTATTGAGATCCAATATGGAAAAAGCTTAAAGCTTAACACTTTCTTTGTTTATGATATAGACCTTGCTATAACACATCAAAAAGCGAGTGCTCATGGAACACCCCCTTTAAATTCGGAGTTCTATTTATTAGGTGCCCACTGGATTGTTTTCATATAAAATCATATAGCAAAAATGAAGCAATAATCAGTCAATATCTTCTTTTATAAACGAGGAACAGGTAGCTTTATCCAAATGGATGAATTTCATGGATTATGCCCCACTCATTGATAATACATTCTTAACCTTGCTTTATTTATGGCACCGTAATTTTCGAAATTTCTAATCTAACCTATCCTGAGAACCCGTTGAGAATTTCTTTGTCGGATCTTAGGTTTATTAAAACAAATTTACAGAAATCTTTCCTCTTTAAGACCGGCTTTTTCTCTAAATCTAAATAGAGGTACGTGTTTTCGAGTTAATTAAACGTCCGCAACAGCTTAGACCTTAGTTATCCTAGACTGGAATATGGGATTCTTTCTATCTAAGCTCTTTCCAACCAAGTTTACTTATCGAAATCCGCCGCTACTTTTCAACAAGGTTTCATCCGGTATGTAAACCCTTTGTCTTTCCTAGATGAGGAAAAGTTTTAGGAAATCCATTTTGTTTCCTACTTTATTCGTGGTATTTAAGGAACTAGGACACTATGTACTCCTGTTCCCAAAGCGACGAGTGTTACTAGACCTACTTGAAATAAAAAAAAAGGGCTAAGCTTGCTTTAATAGCATACAAAAACAGAGATATACGCTTAAAATCACTAATGGACGTTCCTAACATCCAAAAGAAATTTGTAATATAAAGTAATTGTAATTAGTGATTAAGAGAAGCTGCGATAATTAGGGCTACAGAATCTAGGGAATGGAATTTTACAGGTTTAAATAAAAGAGAGTTTTTTCAAATTAGGTGTTTCTGAAGATCAAGATATAGAAGTTGGAGTCTGCTTTTGCTTTTGAGGATTCAGAAATTAATTTATAGAAGGATGTCTCTTAAGCGTATAAGGGTACCAAACCTTTCTCTAAATCTAATTGGCATTCACGCGGGCTTGTTTCCAATATTTTTCAGTATAGTAGTATTAAAATAAAAGGTACCTTCTGATCCGAGATTCATCAGTTTATCTGTTAAAGATTCAATCTTATTTTTAGAAAAAAGTGGACTTCGAAAAGGTACTCTCGAGAATTTTCAAGAAGTTTAGTTAGTCTAAATCCCTTAGTTTTTATAGGGTACTCATACTCAGTATTACTAAATATAAAATAGGAACTCGTGAGATAAAGCTTTTGTTTCTAATACTAATAGGGGAGTGCCTTATATCTTGCACATCTCTAAATAGTTAAAAGGAGCTTTCAGCATAGTTATATGGTTTATACTAAAGTTTACTGACTACCAGCCTTTTCTTTTAGGAGTTCCCTTTTCTGTGTTATTGACAACTAACCCAAGAGAAGTCCTTTTCCGTTGTGAAATTATGTATTAGAGAACCCCTTTATGTACTAAAGAAATAGATAAAGTATAACCAGACTCTTACAAAAACCATTTACGATGACTTTTTTGCACTAAACTAGGGGGCTCCAAAAGCTCTGACTAATTTGTTATTCCTCAAAGATATACCAACTTTGGCTACTATATAGAGATTTTTTAGTAAAATACCAGACACGGGCACGCCCCTCTTTCTGTCCATAAGTGTCTCCCGAGTATTAAAAGGTGCCTTAACTTCAGGGTTATATTCAAAAGATTTCTTGGCGAGACGAGGGGGGTAAGGGTTTTAAAAATCATGATAACCAAACACAGAAATCCTCAGAAAGCAAATACAGGAAGTAAGAGAATGCTCATTTAATCCAGAAATGAGATGTTCGGCGAGTCAAGCATAGATTAATTCCACTCTAATATTTTCAAAACTCCTAATATCTATATTTTCCCAGATTTACCTAAATTAAAAAAGTATGAAATACCCACTATTCGATTTGAACCAACAACTCCCTGCCGTATGAAAACAAAACTCTAATCACTAAGTGTTCAAGCTCACTAACTTACTTAATTAAGTGAGAGTCATATATCTTTTATTTACTATAAAATTAAAAGTTAATAAAAGCTGTATTATAAAAGCACCCCTGAAAGATTTTTCCTTATTGTGGGACAGCCTACTAGATATCTAAGGGCTTGCTTAACTGTATCCCCCAAAAACATATTATAACACATATATTAAATTTTATTTAGGTATACTATGGCTAGACATGATCCCAAATAAAAGGTTTCTTTCTCAGCAACAAAGTGCTATGCTATGCTACAGAACAAATTAAAGTCTAAATAATTGTTCTTAACTTCGTAAATTAAGTTTCAATGGTAATTTCTTTCTTGGGTCGCTTTATTAGAGAAAGTCTTTTTTACAAGGTTAGTGTCATCCATTTGAAAAGTATCCTTTACGAAGTTCCTAAATTTAGAGCTTAGAGGGCCCTTAATAGAAATTACTGTAAGTGGGTAAGAGTACTTAAATAAGATGAAAACTCTATAATATTTTAGGTTTTTAAGGTTGCCGTAAGGGTTAAGACTTTTAGGACGGGGCAATAGCTTTTCTCAAAGCCATCTTTGTTTGTAAGAATGAATATGACTAATTAAGTTCAAATCAGATATAAACAAAATGTAGAGTTATCACGTACCATAGCTCGGAATTTGGACTCTGGGCTATACAATTGGTCGAGCAGTTATACGTTAACTGAGTGATCGTGAATTCAAAAGGCTGCGATTAGGGCTTTGTGATAAGGCGGGTGACTACAAACAATCCCATGAATGAGGGTCAGAGAGTCAGATGCGGAGTAAAAAAATATGATAGTACATCGTGTTTGATTACCACTTTTAGTAATATCTATTCCTTAATAAAAAAGAAGAATTTTAGTTGATACCCAGTGCAGTTACATTCTACTTTTCCAAAGACAACCTTATGTTTTTGTCAAAAAGGAGCCTTTTTTTTTCTTCCCTTATTGGGATCTACTGCTCTCATCCCGCTAATTATAGGTTATGCTAGCCAATAGAGATTGCCTACCTGATAAACTTTATATAAACTCTGGAAGTAAGGATCCCGGTTAAGTGGATACTATCCAGCACTCTCTTGTTTTGGTGATAAGTCACAGCTTCTTTTGTCCCGACATGATAAGGAGTTCAAGACGTACTTGTAATGCCCCGACCAAGATTCATAAATGGACCCTTCTTTGTCTTTGAATACCGGGTAAATAAAATTTCAGATTGAGGACCTCATAGACTTTTTTGTCTTACTAAAGAGCTTCATGTCTTAAAGCAGAACAGCTCCTTAGACTATAGTAAATAGCTTCTCTAAGGTAAAAAGCATATACTCTGACAACGCTTTACCCAGTAGAATAGTAGGGCAGAATTCAGTACTACAAACTTCTAAAATACTTAGTTGGCAGTCCCCTTTTTCTGATTAGATATAATAAGTAAAATGAATAGAATAGCAAATCCCTTACTTAGATAGAATGATAAGTTTCTAAAGATTAAAGGGGCTAACAAGGAAGTCGAAAGCCTCTCGTAGATATCTCAAAGTACCTAACCAAAAAGGAATTCTAAGGATATCCCATGGTTCAAACAAAAAGCTTGCTTTGATTTCTTTATTCTTTCCAAACAAATAAGAGTAAGAGTCTTTCTGATGGATTTCTATTTTATAACATGGAGATATCCCTATCTAGATTAAAAAGCTTAAATATTAGGTTAAAATATCTAAATAAGACATGCCAGTTCCAGGCCCGGAAGTCAGCGTATATAGGTATAGGATCTAAAAGAAATTTTATGTTTCTTGTATTAATTCTATAGACAGTAAATCCTTTCAACGGGATGCTTTTTACCGCTAACTTATTGTACTTATTTCGATTTCTCAGGAGCCCCCACGGGGTTTTTGAACTAGACCCACATCCCGATTACTAGGCTCTAGCAGTGCTATGTCACTTTTTAGTATGCCCCCGAAAAACTCACAGTATACTTAATAGATTTTAGATATAAAAATATTTGGTGTATACTCGGGACTCCAGATCTTTCTGACACAAGTAGGACTACGGAAAAACTACCCTTATCTTCTAATTAAGTAGCTTCCTCGATATTGATTACAAGAAATAGAAAAAAAGTAGGGTTATAGGTGGGGTGAGTCAATACATAGTCCCTTAATAAGTATAGTAAATAAAATAGTAATGATATAAATCTCTAATAAGGATTCTTCCATTGTGCTTTTATACATAGAGTATATGAGAATTTCATCCCGAGTTTACAGTTATAAATATAAAATTACTCAATTTACACACAATATTCTTCTTTAAGGTTGCGCTGCAAAAAGGGGAAACTTATATTTAGCTACGTTTTTCATGCCTGACTAGTCATTGGCGACAGTGAAATAGAAAAAACTTCTCTAGTTTTAAAGTTGTACGTCGTGCTATCTATAATATTTTGTTTAAATCCTACTGTGTAACTTTATTTCCTCGAATTAATGAAAGTTTGGTTAGAATATGAAGCTTCTAGAGCGGAGGTAATTGATCTATAACTGATTTCTAGCTTGTCTTTCTGTTAGGACCCTTATAAGTTAATAAAACAAAAGCTTCAGGATTTATTAAAATCAAGGATGTACTAATCAAATATTGGGTAGCTTAGGACTTTAAAGCCAGGATTATCAATACGGACTCAAAGAGTTTTCCTTGATTGAAGGAAACTGTATAGTATACTTACTAAAGAGGAACTCGCTTTTTAGATAAAAAAAATTGTACTGCCTAGATCTTACTGCTTACTTAGGGTCATGCATTATTCGTTCTAGTTCATTATTTTATACTCAAGCGTCTACGAACGGACAAGATTCTTAACGGAATAACTCCTTTTTATAACGATGCAATTAAGCTAGATAAATTATAATACGGCACTTTAAAGTTAACAGTTCCTGTTGTGTCATAAAACTTTTCGCGGGCTTCCTTTGGTTAAAATATGTGGATAGTAGGTAATAAAGTCTTTCTTTCCTTTTCCAAGCATAGCTACAATGCCTTCCTCACAAGCCCCGAAGCAAAGAGTTGTGGTAAGACTCTCTATTCCTAATTCATTTCCCGTTTCAAACTCTTTTTCCTTTATATTTTAAATATCCCTATATGAAAACCCGAGAGCAGGATACGAGAAGAATTCTAGGATTGCTTTGGCCCCGCCCGTGTATCTCTTTTTACAGAAAGCTCTATCGCACCTGTCAGTATAATATATTTTGAGAATTTTGTACATATCAAAGAACAGGCTAGCATAAAATCAGAGAGTATAAACAAAAGACTGAATCAAGTTAGAAAGATGCCAATGGAAATTGAAATAAAAATAGAGGCTTTACTTGCCTAAGTATTTCGAAGTGATTGTATCTAAGACAAATTGTAGGTCCTATAGGTGCACATCTATAAAAACTGCTCCCTCTAAAAAGATGAGGAATCAACTACTATATAGATCCGGAAAACTATTATTCAAATACCTGAAAATTACTAACAACGATCCTTTAATTAGTCATTAAGCTAATTTTGCAAAGAATTGGGTTTAGCAAACTAATCAACTACCCCACTACTACCTAGGACCTGTTAATTTCTTCTAGAAAAAAAATGAAATTCAATTAAGAAATCTAGAAAATTCCTTAAAGTACAGAATTCAACTAGTGGTTATACATTTAACTAAGGGGCAAGTCCAAGTAAGTTTAGATGTATATGGTATTGCTTTTTATTTCCAAGTTAATAGAGAAAAAGGGGTTGAATCCTTCTTATGTTTTTTGGTTCTTAGTTAGGCATACAAAATACCTACTTTCAAAAAACTTGGTAGCTGGTTATTTTGACACTAAGAAACCCGGTATTATGAGATAAACTATCTATAGTTAAAATGACTTTTTTACAAGACTGAAGCCATACATTTTCCTAAGCTTCTTATTAAAGTCCTAGAAAAGGGGGTCAAGCTTCTAAAGAGCTCTTAAAGAGAATAATTTAAGAGTAAGTCCTTCTCTAGAGAGGCTCTATTTTACATCTATTAATAGATACTGGGTCTTGTTTTCACTTCAAAAAAGGTGTTTATAGACTCGGTTTCATTTATAAACTTTATATTATTTTGGGGAGTTCCCTGAGGTATAGTTAGGTATAGTTGGGAAAGATCTTATTATTGGAAAGTAAAGCAGTCTCAAAGCAAAACTAAGATGCTACATATACTTCTGCCCCGGCGGATACTCCTATTCATTAGGATTTATAAAAGGGATTAAGTATAAGCTTATCCAAGCTAAGGCGCCCCTGCCCTGTGTTCTCTAATGTTAGTTATAAAGTTGTTAGTTCTTTCGAATGATTGGGGAAAATGCTCTCTCTTTACTTTTAGTGGATTTGCTTTAGCTTTTTAAGAGTTTAAGTTATACTCGTTGAAAGAACCCCTTTTAGGGACTAAACTTATCAACGTAACCTTTTTTCGGAAGTCATTATTAAAATAATGGATGTCTACTTTCAACAAGGAAAGTCCCGGGTTTTATACTTATTAGAGTAGTTGTCAAGGGAACTCCAGAAGATTTTTAAAAAGTAAACTAGTTTTTCCAGAAGTGCTTAGAGTTCTTAAAAAATACAGAAAGTCTAGCTCAAAAAAGGCTGAAAACCCTATACTATAGATAATCAGAGAATCCTCCCGCCTTGTTGTTATAAAAGGGGGGAAAGAGAGACTCTTACTAGGCTCAGTAGGACTTGAACCTACAACATAACCGTTATGAGCGGTACGTTTTAACCAATTAAACTATGAGCCCTCCTCGATAAGTGTTATCTGCTACATTCTTTATTAGGAATACTCTCTTACACACCGTATAAAGAGCGACTACGCGATAACGAAAAGGGAAATTACTCCGGGTATTCGCCCTTTTTCTCGAACTAGATAAAAGTCTTATTTATTACGTAATTTAGTATTGAAAAAGTGCCTTTTTTTAAGTAACCTTTGCTTTTTCTTTTGGGTTATAAAAAAGAAGTTTCCTAAACTAGTGGAAAAGCCAGCTAATATTCTAGTATTAACTATGTATTTAATTAAGAAATAACTTAATTATAGAAGATATGCTTGGTTTGAGGTGTATATTAAGGAGGACTTCTTTTAATCTGGTATAGTTGAAATTACTTATTTAGAATAGCTCGGAACTAGAGGGGACTCCTTTTTTGTAGGAAGATTACTCAGGCTTTTTTTATTTCCATATTTTGACTTTTTACAAGTAGTCTTTTTAGAAGATTGCCCGTTTTCTCACGTAGGTGTTGAGACTATAGCTTTTCCTACGATATTCTTTATTTAATAGTATTACTAATTTTAAAGTCCTGTAAAGCAGTGTCTCAGAATCTCCTTTTATTTGATCCCTATCCAGGGTTGTACTTCTCTCAAAACCCTATGGAACTTTATCCTAATCTGAAAACTTACCAAGACTTAACTTAACGAAGCACCTAAGTCAACTAAAAAAGGGAACCACAGGAATGAATTGACTGACTACCTTCTTGAACCCCGAAAACTTGAATAACTTCTTTTCATTCCTATAACTTTCTGAAACCTTAATATAAGGGGCTTCCTAAAGGGTCAAGTATTCTTTATCTTTATGTTATGCCCAACAATACTTAAATAAGAGAGTCCATCAAGATTTTAAAGAAAATCCTGATAATTATATTGTGAAACTTGTAAGAATACCTTAGATTCTTAATATTTTTGTTATCTTTTTGGTAATAATATACCAGTTAAGCCATGCTAAGAGATTCTTCTTAATCGGGTTTTCATTTTTTTACAAGCAAAAGTGTCTTACAAGGCTACATCCTCTAAAAGTTTATAGGTGTTATAAACTACGACTGTGCTATATAGTACTAAAACATATCATAAAATCCAGTACCAAGCCACAAGCCTTAGATTGGTGGTGCCAAGATGAGCTCTTGAACTCTTTATCTAAAACTGGGGTTATTCTTATTTCCTTGGACGTTTCAGAAGGAAATCTACGGGATTCTCTAAGATAGCCATATCACAGGATCAGAAACAAAGTCTTTTTACGTACTACGTATGTCTACTTTTCTCCTTCTTATTAAGAGATTCGCGGGGCCCCGGTCAAGACATAACTAAACTCCTTTTTCTGGAACTTTAATGAGTTAGATATAATTTTTTATAATAAAGCAGGTTATCTCACTTGAGCTCTGAGCAAGTCAAATAGAACCTCTTGTAAAGGGGCCCCGTGGCCTCTATAGGGTACCTTGGGCTATTTCATTAAAAAGGTGGTAAACGAAACAACACCTAGACCTTGGTATTAGAAGTGCCTTTTAGTGCCTCCGGTTGACTAATAGTTGTATTGTAAAAAAAGAAGTTTCCACTTTGTTAAGCAAGCAAAATATGCACTTTAAAAGTAAGGTAAGGAGTATAGAAAGGTCTCCTCTCGGGTTTTCAGTATACTCTACTTAAATTATATGGACACTTAAGTTTCTTCTTTTCTTTAAAACTTTTCAGAGAGCCTTTATTTTGAATCCCGGTATTTGTCAGCTAAATAAGAAATCTAGATATAAATAATTGTTATTAGAATAATTAAATTAAGTAAAAAGGGGGATATGTTCCTTCCATTTTTAGGTATCTGAAGTTCCTTTTGGTAATCAAATGCCATTTTAAGGGGTTTTCCTGATGTTATGCTACGGTCCTAGGTATGGCATATCCTGAAGAGAAAGGCCAGGGGTATTATAAAGCGAAAGAACTCTCGAAAGTGGGCGTCTGCTTATCAAGCTTGTAAGGAAACTACTTATTTATTATTAAGGCTGACTTCTAATATTACAGCTAAGTGGGGTTCCAAGTGTTGTTGAGCTATCAAGAGGCCCCTAGTACTCGAATCTTATCGAGAGCCCATCTTCCTAAAAATTATCTCATATAAAAGCACAGCAGTATGAGATCTTGACTAAAGGAGGATCCTAATAAATGTACTGTTACTAAAGGGCTACCTTACGCTACAATAACAATACAAGAAGCTTTGTCTACTAGAAATCAGAAATAAAGAAGTTTGTACTCTCGTTGAAAGAACTCCTGCTTTTAAAAGCTACGCTTGGATTTGAAAGTAATCGTGTACGAACTCTTTTAGGATTCTTTGCTCCTTGAAGGATCCTAGTTATCTAAACCCTTTCTATATTAAGGAAATCAAATCTATATAAGTATCTGGAATTTTTGGAAGTACTAAATTTTAAACAATAAACAAGATCTCTCACTTATGGATACCCCCCGCAAAATGCCACTTCTCAGAGTTTTTTCCTAACTTTGTCTTTGTTAGGGGCCTTCCCATGTACAAAATTGAGGGACTACTACTATACCTGGAATACCGGGTCAATTATAACATAGCGTAACCCTATAAACTTAAATGCGCATGGGGGATAACCTTTGTATAGCGTGTTTAAAAAAAAGGCCCCGGCCTAGCAATACCTAGAGATAAAGGGTTTGTTTAGCTCGTGTCTAAGCCCACTTACAGCTTTTTACTTTTTTAATGTATATTCTGTATCTACTATTTTTCCACAAACTGAGAACAAATCCTATTTCTTCTACAAGACTAAGTCCGAAACTTCAAGTCTTCTCTTTATAAGGAAAAAGTAACAAATGACTAAAACCTCACTATTCTTCTAAGCACTCAAGGAATCGGAATCTACTTCAATGAATTCTTTTTTCTCTAAATCAAAGGCAGAGCTCTCTCTGGGACTAAAGAGAGAGTAACAAAAAACTATGTTATTATAACGTTTATCCTGAAGAAAGGAAACTAGTATATAGTAGATTTCTGCAACTGCTGTTAAGCATTCTATGATTATATAAGCGATTAAGCACTGCATAGCTTGGAAAGGCCCTGATTGAAAACTCCAAATTTCATTGTAAAATACAAACTTTTTACAGATGCTAAATAAAAGGTTCTACTATACACCAAAGAAATACGAACCCAGTAGAGTCTTACTTAAAGGAGGGGCTCCTCGTAAGCCTAACAAGCAAGACATCTTAAGCTACTAAAACTTATTTGTCTAACTAACTCTTTATTTACTAAACTCTAATTAAGAAACTTTTGACTTAAGCTACTAAGCAAGAATTCATTTAAGTAAGAGATACTGCTTTTGTGTTCCCCTGCTTCCAATTTCAGATTAAAGACAGAAGAAAAGAAAAGTGTAGTGGACCTGGGCAATCTTTCTCTTGGTTCATAAGAGCTACAGAGTAACATTAGGCTGCAGGTATCATGAAGAGTCTAATAAGAACTACAGGTGTCTTGACATAGTAGCATTAAAGCTACGATAGGTAAAACTCATCAGACTCAGGACAGGTACGAAGGGTCTATCTCATAGGAAAGATTAAGGTCTAGCTCTAAAGAGGAGGTAAGGTCTTTAGGTTAGATGGTTGAGTCCTCAGTCCTTTTTTCCTTAGTCTTTATTGGAAAGTCTTATTAAGGACTTGCTCTTACGTTTCTTTGTTTCTAGGTTCCCAATTACTAAAAGAAAGCTGTGAGAGAGAATATAAAGAACGAAAGCTTTAGTAATGAGTTAGTCCCTAATTTACAAGGAAACAAAGATCCTTTTAGTAAGAAGGAAGGGCTAAGAGTACCTGTTAAGCATCTTTATAGGATAAAAAGACCAAGTCAACTCGCCTTTATCTTATTTATAAGGCAGTTTACTTACTATAAGAAAGGGTTTTGGAGGTTCTAAGAATTCAAGTAAGAACAGTTTCCTAACATGGACAAGGAACCTTTAATAAGTAGTGGTGGGTTTTCCGGATAATAAAAGGGAGTGGATTCATTTATAGACTTTTTCTTAACTTTCGGATTAAGGTCAATTTATTTACAAGTTTGACTAAAAGGGGGAAATGAAAAGAGTGGAACAGGATATCCGGTACAAAGCTCTTTTCTTAGTACTAGTCTTGGTTGGATATTTCAAGTCTAAATAAAGCAAGTCAAAGTATGGCTACCAAAACAAGTAAGATTAAGAGTACGAAGGTTTAGAAGAAGTGGATGTTGGCTATAGGGTAAAGACGTTACTCTGTTTTAAGTTTCCCATTTCGTAAATAAGGGATAGGAAAACACTAAAGCTAATGTAATGAATTTTCCGATAAAATGGCATAGAGACCTAAGTAAAAGCAGTTTTCTTATCTTTCTGAGCCTGTTTACATAGGGGAGCTGTTAGAGTTATAAGGAATTATTCTTATTATGTATTTGATGTACTTCTCTTATCTCAAAGACCTAGAAATCCAAGTCATTTAGTAACGAATGGGAAATTAAAAACGCTAAGGGAAACGCATGCATTGAGTGTCCATCAAAAACCCATTCAAGTTTTAATTGTTGGTACCCAACTTTATTTGCAAAAACTTAAAAGAAGGTAGTTTCCTTTAGTCAGTACTCGGTGAAATGAATTCTATATAAATGTTCCAACGCAACTAAACTCGATTAGGATCCACTCAAAAAAAGCTCCTCATTTCCAGGGATCCTGGGTTCGAGTCATGTCATACCTTCCAAAGAAATATACTAAACTAAATAAATGCAAGGTTTATACAAATTTTTATAGCCTAGGAGCTAGCATACAGGTTCACGCCTACTAGTAGTATATTATTACTTATTAAATAGAGTTCTTCTCCAACTTTATAGAGTCCTGTGGCAGGTAACCAAAGTTCATAAGTTTGCTAAATAATTATTTGCTTAGGAGAATCACTTTTCAAGATCAGCTCATCGTTTCATTAACTCGGAATTCACAACTAGGTTCTTTATTACTATGCCCCTAAATCTCTCCCGATTAGTGAACTAACTTCTTCTTCTTTTCGAATCGACACACACCTGCCTTTTTTGCTAAGCATCTATTATTTACTTAGGATAAATTGCTAGTTACTCAAAAACTGACTTCCACCAAGAAGAATCAAGCATGCGGAGGCCCTGAGACTAAGCAAATTAACGACTTTAACTAAACGCAACCTCCGAAAGCACGCGGGGCCGTTTGTCAAAAGGGTTTTTAAGTAACTTTGATATAAACCTTTGAGAGGGTATAGTATATTCCATTTCTTCAAATATAGATATACGCGCTAACTACCCTACGCATATTCTTAAAGTAAAGAGGAAACTCTATAAAGCTGAGAGTTTCGTTGAGCGTTAGTCATTGTAAGGAGGAATCTTATTCGATAAAAGAAATAACCGATTTCCCTCAATTATTAGTTTTGGTAAATGAATACTATTTGATCTAACTGTCATGCTAATAAAAAAGGTTCATATCCCTCCTACTGGAATAGGAAAGCTAACCGGATAACTATAGAAATCTCATTTAATTAGTACTATAATTTGGGCTATTCGTCTAAACTAAAAATCTCGCAACTCCTAGCTTGACCAAGAATACGCTTTGTCCTTCTTAGACTAGAATCAGTTATCTGCTATACAGTACAAATAGCTCTCCCAAGTTAATGACAGGATTCCCTAAACTCAAGTAAAGTAGAACTCTTAGAATAGGTATAGACTCTCAAGAATACAAAACCCATGAGCTACGATTTCTAAAACACCTTTGCTTGTACTGAATACTGGAATACAGATTCTGTCTATAACTCCTTTAGCAGCTACAGCTTTCAACAGCCTGCTTTCCATTAGAACAATTCCTTATTAAAGAGCTTTCTTTAGAGCTATTTGCAAGGAGCTTTCTTCTTCCTCAAGACTTATTCTGCATACCTCTTAGCCTTCATACTCATATCTTACTTAGCAATAACTAAAATTGGAACCCTTATTTACTAAAAAAAGTTTATAGAATTACTTCTATTTCGATGTCCTAAACCTATTAGAAAAAATACTAATGAATATACTAAACAAAGAAGAGAATCTGGATCTCCACCCTTTAGCTACAGCTTTACATACTACCATCCTTCCAGAACTACAATTCTGAAAAGCTTCCCAAGAAATCCTGACAAGTCCTAACAAAGCCTAGAAACCAAAACAAAGCATTCACCTTCCAAAGCTAGAAGATGAAGACATTGACTCCTTCCTAACCTAAATAGTTTAAGTTACTTATTCTTTATCCGGAACTAAGTAGAGTCTCTTTCCAAATAGCTACAACTCTGCTAGACACAATTATAAGCTCTCTAATCTAAGAAGTACCTGCAACAACTGGAAACTCTGTACTTGAACTTGAAAACCAAAACTAATAAAACCAGGAATTACAGAAGCCAATGACCTACCCCTTTGTTAAAGCTACAGCACTAAAGCTGCAATTGCTAGAGATACTGGACAGACTGGAAAGCTCTAACAAGAAATAGGTTCCTGGAAAACACTTCCAACAAATATAGGTACGTACCTGGAAAGCAAGCCCGTTCATTACCTTTAAGCAAGAGATACTAGTAAAAGGACATCATCAAGAAACTCTTTTGGTAAGGATAATCCCTCTTGTGAAATGCTTTATCAGTAAAAGTGGATAGAAACCCGAATCCTATATACAGAACCCTCATAAATTTGTGACTTCCCAGACTCTTAAAAGGTCTTTAAATACCTTAAACCCAGAACCGGAATTTCTTATACACCTTATTTGATTTGAAATACCAGAGCTATAGCTACTCTACTTAATTATAACTAGGTTTTACAATTATTCGCTAGCATTAAAATTTATTGACTTCTCTTTACCGGGAAACCTTGAACACAGAAAAGCTAGTAGACAATTTACTTTAACAGCTACAGACCTCCTATTAAAAGAAATTCCAGGATTAATAAAGTACTTTTGGTTAGGCTAAACTCCTCCTGCTTTTGTAGCTTATCGTTAAAAGGTTAGAGCCTTAGAGAGATAAGAGTAAATCCATCTACCGGACTGAAAACCTAGTAAGGGAAGGATTTGCGAGTAGTATATGCGATAGTACAGATTTACACTGTAACCTGCACCAAAGGAAAAAGCTTGACTCCCCTTAAATATCCTAAAAAGACTTCCACTAAACTAATAAAACTAAATAAACAACCTCCTTACAGGTAAACTCTAATAAATTAAGAAATTCAGGGTCAGGGATTCTATAGAGTTAGAAAACCCTTATCAAACACTAAAAGCTAAACAAAAATATCAGGAATCTAAGTTAAACAAAAAGCTCTTAAGTTTCTCTAAATTCTGTCAGTTAGGATAACCCCTTTGTTTGTACGAAGAAGCAGGTCTATCGAATGTACTGTACTTACAAGTGCTTTAAAAGGAGTTATCTACAAAAGAACTAAGAAGCGTACTATTGAATTACAGAGACTGTTATAGATTAATGTTCCTGATTAGTTAGAGAGTTATAAAACTAGAGTGAGAGTTCGGTTAGGAAATGTTGAAGTTGACCTTGGGAGAGCACTCTAGCGATACATAATTGCTTAAACTGTCAAAGCCAATAAATAGCTACAATTAGAATACAAGAATTCCATGCTTTCAATTAGCTACAGAATACAAGAATACCCAACTTAGCTGCTATAACTATCTGAATGTCTATTAGACTTGAAATGCATAACTATACCCTTAGCTTGTAAACCTAGACTCAGTCCTCATTCTTTGAAACTAAATCCGGATACTAAAACGAAGCATGACATCAAGAAAGCTGCTTCCTAGAAACCTTTAACTAAAATACAGATTAGAGAAACCAAGCTATCTAAGGAGTTTTAGATTGTTGCCACTTATAGACTTGTTATAGAGATACTGCTGGGAAAGTGACTGTCTAGAATAGCCTAAAGATACCCTGAATTAGACTCATGTAGAGATTAGGAGCTGTATTGCCTTATTGTTGCAGCTTGTACTTAGTCTTCCCTATATGTATTTAGAACTCTTTAGGAAGTGTAAGTAGTAGAGTTTTAGTGTATTAGTTGTATTAGACATAGTGTTACCGTTTGTTTAAGGAAGGAAAGAGGGAACATTCCTCTTCTTCTTTGTGGCTTATCGTTAATGAGCAAAGTGCGTGCCTTATTAGAAAAATTAGGAGTACATCAATCTACAAAAAACCTCTTAAAAGGCCAGAAAACCCTCATAATGCTAAAAGCTCGGGTCTTGACCCATAAATAAAGGCCTGCCTTGATTGATATAAGAAAGAGACTTTGAACTATAAACCTAGGAATAGCGGAATACTAACTGGAGTGGAGTAACGCTTCAAAAATACTATACTGCACTGCCCTGTCACAAAGGATGTATAAATTGAAACTAATTGTAAGAGACACCATAATATAGGGACGCTCTATCGTAGATAAGGCAAATCGAAATTACTGAAACAACGGATTCGACGACAATGCTTGATTGTTTACTTTTGAACCCTACTTCAAATAACTAAAAAAACTCCGAACATATATTAATAGCTAAAAATTTTAAGAAACTTTTTCTCTTCTCCTTAAGAAAGGCATTTTTGGCCCCCGCTTTCAAGTATAACGAAATATAATAGCTATCAACATTGATTTTGAATTACAAGCTAGAAAGATTCGTTATTATAGTTAAATAATACCAATAAAATTGATATCCAAGCAAAATCTTACTGCCTGTGGAGTTAGGAAGATCTCCTCCCCAAGAACCCTCTCATATACATTTTAACTTACGAAAGAAAGGGTTTAATTCTTAGCTTTTCATAGCCGACTATGGGACCCCCTATTATCCCAAAACCCCTGCGTATTAGAGCCCTTGTCAGTTGAAGCGGAGCGGAAAGAAATCTTTAAAATACGAGTGTCGTACAAACCTCTTGAATTGCATTTAATTATAAAATTGCAGGACATTCAGTACAATAAAGAAAATTTCTCCGAGAGCATAAAAACTAACTCCAGAAAACACTACGAATCCGGATTAACAGGGGGGGTACATATCCAATAGAAAAAAACCTCACTTACTTCGCTTATAACCTCATTAAAAACTAGTAATGGGGCTCTACAATAACTACAATTTTATACTATACACTCTACGAGGACGCTGATAAATTAAAGGAATAAAATCTTCAATTGCTACTGAAAAGAATAAAACTTGAGAAAGTCTAAGGGATTCCTTTCTAAGTATAAAACGAAGGGGTTTCTTTCCTTTGTGGAATTGGTGAAAACGAGATTGAGTTTAAGACTGTGGGCTATTCTAAAGTATGTAGCGAAAGTTTACAAGTAGGTGGGAGCTTGAGCAATTATAACCAAGTAAACCCCAAATTCCTTAACCCATGTTAGAGCTTTTACTGACAGTTTGCTTAAGATACCCCGTAATTTTTGATTACTAAACTACGCAATAGCCTGTGCTTGTTGGGACTTTATTTCGAAGACTTAAAGTAGGACTTTTCCTCACCAAGCACCTGGAATTTAGAATCCAGAAAAAGAAGCTTATTTTCTTATTTTACACTTTAACTAAAAAGTCCTTTTAATAGAGCTTCAATAATGTTATTCTTAGTGTATATCATTATAAATAGAGTATTAAGTATAAGAAATATATACTCTAGGTCTTGAGTTTAGTTAGTTAGAGAAAGTAAGCAATTAAGAGAAATCTGGGTTAATTATTAATTATAGGAGCTTATAGTACAAAAAATAGAAAAAAGGTATTTCGATTAAGAATCTCTGGAGTTTTATCTAACTCTTTGTATATTAGAGAGTTACACTTGGAAACTTAAAAGCTTCTTTCTGAACACAAGGGGCTTCAAGCACTATAAAGGGTCCTTATTTTGGGGTTACAGGTGATATTTTAACTGGGCCGCAGTTATATCAAACCAAACATTTTTTAAATCTTATTAAAATAAGGAGTCCTAGTTATTCTAAATAGAATGATAGTAGTCTTCTGTAAAATTGAAAACCCTTGTATATTCTGCATGCCTGACTATATATACACGCTTATATTACTAGAGGGCGTTTATTCCCCTTTTCAAGTAACAAGCTGACAAAATCATATACGATATATAATAACAGTCTTTACTACGGCTTACTAGACTATCTAAGATGTACCGCATCCGACAAACAAGAAACTGCCTCAACTTTTAAATAAATAGAAATAGAAAGGAAACCCGGTAAAAGCTTATGACCGCAAAAAGCCTTAGAATCTTCTTTCTCGAAAAATCTTATAGTAATCTAAATTAAAGTATAAGTGTAACTGAGACAACTCAAGGAACTCCTTATAAAAGGATCTATTAGTGATCTAAAACTCTGAGTATTTCTCTAATATTTATTAAAGAATATTAAAGTTTGAATCATTTAATCCAAGTAGCATCTTTTTTCTATAATAGATCCTACTCATTGAAATTAAAGACTGGTAAGTTTCTTTGTCTCTAAAAAAACTCTTACATGAGAGTAGAGTAGTTAATAAGAACCCCTAAAAGGTAGGTAGAGGCGCGGCTGGAATCCAAATAATAATCAACGACTTTTTATCAGAGAAGTCCTTTGTTTGGCTCCTATTTCCTGGCTCAGTAGATAAAGTAATCTTTCTCGAGTTTCCTATGTTGTATAAAGTATATAAAACTCTTTTAGAATAGAACCCTTGTACACTGCCTCTCATTCTGTTGACGTACCTTTCGCTATCATAATTCATAAGAAATTTCTCCCTTTCCCAAGGTTAACTGGAGAGAGCTTGGGAGCATAAGGAGGACTCCCTTTAAAAATAGACTACAGAACTTGGCTACTCTTTAATAAAAATAAGAGCCTCTTTTTTGTATTCAATATTCCAGGAGCTGTTAATGAAATATCCGAGACTGAAAAACTGAAGAATATAGGACTCCCTTAAAATTTATAGCATTCCCGTCTAGTTAAGTAAGCCAACCCTTAACAAAATGCCTGATCAAGAAGAAATTCCCTTGAAAAATCCTAATCCTAAGGAACAAAATGAAGTGCTACCCTTATCTACCTTTCACTTGGAATTACTTTTACATAATGGAGAGAAGGTCATAAACGGATTAGAGTCCTAATAATTCTAATCAGATAGGATGGAACGAACTCTCTTAATTAGTATAAGTTCTGTGGATTCCGAATTAGAAAGAATCAGATTAGGCAAAGGAAAAGGAGGTTCAAGTATTGCATGAGCCTAAACTTTTCATTTACAAAAGGGTCTATTTCGGGTAAAGTATTTTGTACCAACTTCCAGAACCGGTATACAAAATAGAATGTACTAACCAACCAACCAATCTAACTAACCTGTCCTTTCGGTGAAAGCTGTTTATTATGTACTTGTACTTGAGAACCCAAACCAACTAAGGAACCTTGTAAGCCGGCAAAACCGTTTCTTGAGCGACAGTTTATGAGTTTAAAGATAAAGAAAGATATAGATTCTCTTGAACCGGATTATCTTCTACCTAGCTTACAAGGAATACATTATCAGTATCTGTGTATCCATGAATTCAATTTAATAATTTCTAGTAATGTAATTTTACTTAGCAACTATCTGAATAGGTAAGCTCCTAAAGAGATTAATTAAGTTTCTCAAGGTAATAGGGTATATACTCTCATGTTGTATCAAGCTCTCTAAGGAAACTATTTTGCTGTTATGTTACTAAAGAAGGTGTGAAAGCAGTCCTTGACTTTGGTGTTTGCTGCTTATGGAAACCGTGCTGTATCGCAGGAAAAGGAATTCAAGATACTGTATTTTGGATTTTGTTCTTGTATTTGAGATATATCTGTCAGGCAAAGGTGTTAATCCTAAGTCAACATTTACAAACTTGTGTAAGAGTCAAATTAGGATATGTACGCAGGTTCAAATCGAAGTTATGTTCTAGTTTCCAAATAAGAAACACCCTGGTTGTACGAAATAGCCCTGATAGAAACTCGATATCCTGAAACACCTTAGCTTATATGAGACCTTTACTAGTTTAAACAATCGCAATTCAACAGGTTTGTCCACGATTCTAATCTTATTTCCGTATCATTTCTGTGTATGGAATCTCTTCTATTTATAGCTTTTCGACTCATCTTGTAAGTGCCTGACCCAACACTTATAAGAATGATATGAAAGCTTTCTTCTTCTATATCGTATCCTTTATTTGGAATCTCAATTGTATTTTATAGTTACCTAGCTCACTTAATTCTATACTGTCCTTAAAGTACTCCTAAGAGGAATTAACCCGACCCTTTTCGAAATGCTTTAAAGTTTAAGTTACAGTCTCTGCTCTACCTATTTGTATCTTCCATGAGCCACTCTTTGTAGCACTTAGTCAGAATTCATGTCAACCCTTTCCTTACCTTGCCGAGATACATTAGATATTGAATATTAGAGTTAGCAGAATTCCACAGTTAGAGAGAGCCTATCCTTAGCTTCAGTGTCTGGTGAATAAGTGAACTCCAGTTATCTACTAGAGTCATGTTTCTCTGGTCTATTTTGTTTGGTATTGCTCGCTCGCCAAAGCCCTGTTATAAGTTACGAAAGCATAGAAAACACCTATTCCTTACGATTTTGTACAGAATTCTCTCGATGTCTAGTGCCAATAAGTGTTGTTGAGTTCTAGCTTCAGAAAAACTTATAGTTTGCTTCGCCAAGCCCTCTTGTAATCTACTTCTTATCTTCTTAGTCTCAGTTGTTTTCAGTTCTAAAGCTTCTTGACCCTTATATATCAGAATTCGAAATTCCTTTCTTGCTTGTAATAGATCTCCCTTCTGTTGACTTGTAGGATACTGGATAATCTCAGTCTTTCGAATAAGTTAGCTTAATTACTCATCCCTAACTAAATTCTAATTCTCAAAAGCATTCTAGAGGTTAAATGTGGTCCCTGAATCTACAAGACAATACATTCGAATAAGTGTTAGCTGTAGATTTTTTGGTTGACTTCCTCCGATCCGGGGATCCTAATTGTTTTACTAGAGATTGATCAAGTTACAAGGTTTTTCAAAGTCGTATTAAGCTCTGAAAGGGCTCTTCTTTGAGAGTTCTGCAGGATTTGGAGAAGTAGGACTACTAGGAGATATACCCTTGAGAGATAATAAGAGATAATAAAAACCCAGGAAAAGAGACTTACCTAATGGGAGATTTTAGATACTGTATTCATGTTAGGAAGTAGTCTAGATTCTTTTATCTATAAGAGTAAGAGTTAGTATGTATTAGTCGATTAGTTCTATTTAATAGTGAACCTTATACTATGACAGCCAACACCAATATGAGTATCCGCTTAAATCAAGAATAAATACGTAAGGACACCTAGAAAACTGACTACTGAAATTCCTTTTAACACTGGAGAATTCTTGTATGCTCCTTAGATTGGTTCGAACAAATGTAAGATTTCTAGTTTGGTTCTATTGATTTACAGAATACAAACCCTCAATTGACAGGTTAGGAACTCAACAAAGAGCACAAAAAGACCAGAATTTAGACACCTTTTACTGTCTATACTGCTTCACAGCTTACCATTAAGCCATTAAGAGTCGGATTTCTAGTTAGGAATCTCAATAACAAAGTCAAATAGCTTCTTAACACCTTTGCAATCTATATCGGGTTACAGGAATACAAAATACTCCTTGCGCATAGACCTACAAGAACAAATGTTGAGCTACACTACAGAAGATCCTAATACTCGGATTTATAGAATCTAAGAAAATAAATAGAATCAGGTTTACTATATTAAGAAAGGAACCTATCAAAGAAGAGACACTGTGCTTGAAATGCATTTGCTTACCCTCATGACTAGAAGAATTTGCTACACCGTCAAGATAGGGCAGCAATCCCAGATTACCTGATTAAGAGACTCCTCTATTGTATCTATCATAAACTTCTTTAAGACTTTAAGCTTTACCTGCAATCCGCTTAGAAGAAGAAACTTCCCTTTCTTTCAACAGCATTCACTTTCCTTCGACATTTCCTAACCGAACTCTAAATCCACTAAAGGTAGTGAACTTAAAGGTATGGGTTTGCTTTAACACTGCCAACCTGTTCTAACCAATCTATGAAACCTAGGCTATTATATATATATAATTGACTCCTTTTAACTATTAAACTACAAATACTGGAACTCAATAAACAAAGAGAGAGAGAAAGAGCATGCTTTGGCCTACTTGTATATAGGGAGTGTGCTTCAATCAACTCCACTTACAAAAGGATTTCCCTCAATACTGAAGTCTGCTTCTTTAACATCTTTAAGGAAATTGAATCCTGTTTATGTCTTAAACTCCTTTCGTTAATGTCAGCCTCCATCTAGCAACTGAATACAGATCAAGAATACAAATCCGGAGTTGTAAGTTCCTAAACTCAAAGAATTAGAGGTATAGACTCTCACAAAGACAGATGTTAGCTTCTATCCTTCTATATCCCATATAGACTAGAATCAGTAACTTATTATCCACCATCCCTTACAGGAACTTCTTTAAGATTAAGAATTAGGTGAAATAGCTACAATTATGAATGCAATGCCTGCTTACTAACAAGACTTCGGCTCGCATTAGATCTTGAACTCCCCATGTATTTCCTAACAACTCCAGTTCATATCTATGCATTACAAAGCTTTACAAAGCCAGAATATACAAATTGTTTCAATCCCAACCATTAAATGAGAGTTCTTTCAACCAAAACTCCTTTCTAGATTACAGGTACTTATTAAATATGACTGGAACAACGCATTGCACATAGAGACTTACAAGAACAAATTCCCAATCCTAATCCTAGGAATATACTATACCCTCTAAGAAATGCTACAATTCCTATTACTTAATATCCCCTCCTCTACTTAAAGATGACCTATTCTCCGCTGTCATAATAATACAAGGAACTCTTTACTGGCAGATAGATCAGACTCAAGTTCTCTAAAGTATACAACAAAGTCAAGACGTTCAAGAACAACTGTCAAAGACATTTAAGCATCTCCACCAATGTCTGCCAGCTTTCGAACAATTCTTTGATGCAATTCCTTAACTCCTTTACAGTCTATACCTTTGAATTCTGGTTTCTGTCTAATACTCCTTTACCTACACAGAAGAACTAAGTCAATAAATATGATTTCTAGTTAGGTCTAAATCTGTACCTTGCATGCAATACAAACTGTTAAAGAGAATCGGAATCTATTATAGCAACATCATAGCTTTCCATTAGAATTAGTTAGACATTTATTCAGAGTAAGTTCCCTTCTGTTAAAGACACTCCAAAAGGCAAACTTGCTTAGACTCTGTTTCCATACTGACGAATACATTCCTGTTAGCCGGATTACAACAGAATACAGATTACTCTCTACTCTAGTTGCTTGGATCCTAAACCTTTTCTAGTTCAATTCCTTAGATTTAGTTGAGCCCTAATGTGCTTTATATTCCTTTCTATCAGAATCCTACAGAAGCAGAATAGGAAGTCCCCTTTTAAGAAAGTCTTTGTACTTAGTTAGTAATTCAAGAAAAGAATAATACAGGAATACAGATTATGCAAGAGCAAGAGCTACAATAGAGAGAGTTACTTCCTACAAGATTTAAAGGGAAATCTTATACTCTAAACTCAAAAGAATATAGAATCCGGTTTATGTTATTCCTTTACCGTCTATCCCAGTTAGACTAGAATTTAGAGATTAATTAAGATCTTAAGGGAATAGGAATTCTCAGGTCTAAGGAAAGTGTTAGTTTATCCAATACTCCACAAAGCAAAGAAAACTATGAATATTATCTAGTTAGGAATCTCACAAGAATACAAATAGCTACAATTCAGAGAGCTTGTACAAAACACAGAAACAAAAGCCATTCTTCCTAAATCCATTAGCTGCAGTTTTCCCTTTATATTTATTCAACATGAAAGTGAGAGATGTATCTATTCTATCTCAAGTTAACTAGTTAAGGAATACTAAGAATTTCATTCTCAAGAATACACTTCCGGCGTAAACATTAGAAGGAAGCCTCAGCTTTCCACTACAAGAGCTTAGGTGTTTTACCTGAGGAACTGAGGAAGGAGTTTGAGCTCCTTACCTTAATAGAGTTCCTGTAACTCTTTTTGTTTTTGGAAAGTTCCTGTATTCTATTCTGAATCTTAAAAGTTCCCGTATTCCAGGATAATAACTATAGGAATTGCAGCTCTTGGGTTTTCTTAGAGGTTCCTGTAATTCCGATTCTTTCTTATGAGAGTTTTCCTTGCTTAAGATTTTGAGGAATGGAATATAAAGTAAGGAGTTGTAATTAGTCTTTTTAGGAGCTTTTCCAGTTTTTCGGTTTCCTGTAAAGAACTCTGAATTACAGTTGAAGCCTGTTTTCCATTACTGTCTAAACTATCTAGACTATAAATAGAGTACGAATCTCTAATAGAAACTAGTAATAATCTCATATAAATATTAACCAACTCCTCTGTAAAATACAATAACTACAAGCTACGCGAGCTACACAAAGAACCCTGACTTAATCTTTTCCCATTAGGTATCTGTCTTCTAGGTATCTCTAAGAAGGGGTATTTAATATCTCCTACTTCCTTTCTTTCTTTCTAGTACTCCTACTAATCAACTGGTAGAGCCCAAGCCCCTAATAGCTCTCTTAAGAAGAAAAGGTATAATTGTAAGTTTGAGGCACAAGTATTAAGTAAGAAAGAAGAAGGAATAACAAATTGGTCAATAAGAAGTAGAGATTTTAGGTCTCTAAGAAAAGGTATAGCTCTAGGAAAGCCTTAAGAAAGGCAGAACCGCTAGGGCTAAGAAAGCTATCAAGAATGAGAAAGGTCTACAAGGAGAGGTCTGTCTAGTTGTAGTTGTGAATAGGTCTTTTGCATATGAAACAAAGTCTTGCAAAAGTAAGTCAAAGTAAGAGTTGTAATAGGTTTTTTTTAACAAATAGAGTTTTTAATATCAGATATTCCAGGTCAGGCCTGCCTCTTCTATAGGTATTGGGTTTAATAAGGGACTTGGTAAGTCTTTAGGGAAACAGCTATTTCCTCATTGTCAGTCTAAAGCGATAAAGGGTTCTAAGGGGAATTCTATATTCGTAAGGGAGGCTTTCTCTAACCCCAGTTTTTTATGAAAATAATAAATAGCAATAGGGAGTCTTTTACCTTTATAACCGGATCCTCTTTCCAAAAAATGGGTTTTATTGAATCTAAATAGGTAATGTGTAATATAGGTCTGCTGTACTTGGCAGCTTCATTTCTAGGATTAGTCATTCTTCCGCAAATGCCCTAAATTTTTTATCCAAGTAAGGTATTTCGGTAGTAAGGTGTTTTAGATATTAGGTGCCCCGAGGCATGGTATTTTAAAGCGGATAGTCATTTCGAAGGCTTTCTTTTTTACTTTTTTATATGATATATAATAGAGGGTTTCTTCGTGTTCTGCTTGCTTTAGAGTAATAGAGTCTTGATTTTAGGAAGGTTTTTTCTTGATGTTATGCTTGTTTTAGTAGCCAATTGCTGTGGATAGAGAAAGTACAAATAGAATATAAGGAATTCTAAAACAAAGTAAAGGTTCCCTAATATAATAGAGAGTTTTTTTTCTACTACGTTAAGGTAGCTGTAGGGCCTTTTAGTAAGAGTAAGAATTCCTGAATTAGTATTAGTCAACCTGAGCTGTAACATTAAGGAAGGGGATTTGCTTTCATGTCCTGTTGCTTCTAGGATCCCAGTAAATAGATAAAAGATAAAAGATAAATATGTATAGAAGGAATACCATATAGTAAAGTTGCAAGACCCTTATAAATAGCCTTAAAAAGGTAAATAATTAAAAAATAGAGGAAATCCCAGATCGACATTTCCTAAAGGGGTCTACTTCTAATTTCATACCCGTGCTTTAGAGACCCTCCTATTTTAAGTCTATTTAAACTAGAGGAATCAAGACTCAAAAAGCCTCCCAGTAGCACCTCAGGGGAAAAGCGTAGAAATCCGGTAATACAAGTTAAATTTTTGCTTTACTGGGTTTTGCATTTACTTTCTATTCTATCTAATTAGAGTGGCATCTTTAATATCTTTGATACAGCTAAATCTTCTTTGGGCGTTGGCTAGGCGTGCCTTCCTTCGAATTCGAATATAATTGCCGCAGGCCGGAGTACGAACAAACCGAAATCCCTTTTATTAAATTAAAAACTTAGAATTCCGTCGAGAACTTCAGTGGATTACTTTATACCAAAGAAAAGGCACAACCTCGCAAAACAGGATTCATAAAAATAAAAGAAATTTAAGTTACTAGATAATTAAGACGCGAGGAAGTTCCTGACAAAACGCTTAGGAGCTCCTAACTTCGGAATGAAACAAATTATTAAGCATAAGTCCGTAATTGAAATTTTTTATTTATCCTCTCTCATCAAAGCCCTGGAGTTCCTACACGTAAAAGAGAATTAATTCTATAACTAGGGGGCCCCTATCATAGAAAAAACTCTGTTGCCTATAACTGTTAACGTACCCGGAAAGCGAAACCCTTTCTTTTTTTCAAGCTACAAACACTCGAGACTTTTTTATAAACTAAGGAAGCCCCAACTTCAAGTGATTATAAATTCCGCAGCTAGTAATTCTCACATATATTCAGTTTTTGAATCTCAATAAGAATTGTTATTTTTAATTGTAGAAAATAGAATAGGGGTCGCTATTAGATATTTCTTTTAAAAAAAAGCTCTTACTTTACTATTAAATGTATTAGGAAGTTTTCTACTAATATTATTTTTGCTAAAATTACCCGATTACAACACTGCTCGCCGAGTGTATTTTTTAGGACATAGGGGTTTAGCTTTTCTTAATTACAAGAGTACCCTAGTAAAAGAGCTGTCTAGTTTTGTGTCAATGGGGTAGGACATATACAAGATCCCCTTTTAAATTACCTTCAGGGTAACACTCCTCTTAAATAAAGAAAAAGAATAACACAAGCAAGTAGTTTCTAAATAAACATACACTTTTGATAACGCCAAGATAAATCGGCAAGCAAGTATAGGAGTTAGCTAATTGAATAGATCTGCCTTTTTTGCCAGGTTTCTTAATAGAGGGTTCTATTGTAAAACTCACTCTAGGATTAGACCTTGACACTTACAAATATTGTAGGCTCTATACTACATTTTATTTCCGGGATTCCCGTATTGTTTAGTTTATAAACTACTTAACCTTTTTAATAGAAACCTAGGGATATCCGATCAATTCCTAGTTTTTTAAGAATAGGCTTTTATGTGAAGAGTTTGCTTGTACTTATAACTACTAGGGAAAGCCCTCATATTCATTAAATTATTCTCCTAAACAAACGGATTTCTTTTCCCTTTTAAGTGAATCCCCTCCGCCTTTACTCAACAGTAAGAAATCCTGGCGCACTTTCAGCTTTTATATCTATAATATTTAATTAAAGCGTGAATTATATAGGTCAGGCACTTTAGTACTTTAACACACAGGAAAACTCAACTTTTTTGGTGAGCCTTATAAATGGGCTTTATTCTTATGCTCAATGGATCCTCTTGCTATATGCTCGCAAAAAACTAAAGGTATTCTAAACCCTATACTACAACGAAAACCTGGCCCGCTTTACTCTTGACTAAAACTTCAAATTTCTAAATCATGGGGCTCCTCTATCCCCTATTATTTCTGTACTTGCATTGTTATAGGGATCCTCTTTACAAAAAAGTTCTAGTATTTCTATATACTTTTTGTAAGTACTTTATGAGATTAAGAAGTTCCGTATTATTTTTTCCATTAAAAGGATTCTCAGGTTCTATTTTCTAGTATTGGGTATCTTCTCCTTATATGTTTTTTTTAGTCCAAAATAAGTGTACACTACTAGGGTTTTTTCAAGTAAGAGACCCCCCTTTTTCTTTGCTTATCCCCGCATTGGTTATTCAGTGGAAGTGTCAAAATTAACGTATATTCTTAATAGACTAGCCTTGTATAAATCAAAAGAAATTAGAAGCTAGTTTAATTACACTTATGAAAAAAGCAAATCCTCTAACTAATTGCGGAATATAGAAAGTGTTGCTTTGTATTTTCTATCTAATAGACCTCAAAATCTCATCATATAGAATAAATTTAGTATTTAGCATAGAATTCCTTTATCTTCAACTATCGGATATTATTTATAGCATCTGATAAATAGGTATTTCAAACAAAATAATTAGAAAAAAAAAAAAAGGTTCAAAAAAAACCATAAGCATTCCAAGAGTACTGCCGGTATAGTACTTGGGTAATTTAAGAGTTTCTTACTTTCTGTCAGAAGAATTTAGAGATAACGCAGATACCCCTTCCATACTTTTTTCTAAGTTCTAAGTCACGCTCTTAGAAAATATAGTTCAGCTATAGTATAGAACAAGTTACCCACAAATTTACTTAAAGGAGTCCCTTGATAAATGGCACTAAAAGTAACCCTTTATTAATACTAACTTGTAAAGCTATCCCTAAATTATTTTACTAGAGTCTCTGATAAAATTAATAAAATAAAAAAAACCTTAAATGTATAAAAAAGCCTTCTCCTAATTATAGCACCAAAATGTGTCAAGCTAAAGAGGTGCATAGGATTCTCCGTTTGTGCAAATTTTAACTTATTACTAGATACAGGAGTCAAACTGTCTAAGAAATTTCTTATGGATCTCCACTGTTGAAAACTCAACCTGCTATCTAGAGAGGAAACTCGTATACAAAATTAAGGGGTAAGTTATATAAAGAAAGCTTCTTATTTAAGGATTTCAAGTACAGGTTTAAGACAGCGCCAGGACCCCTGACCCATAGTATACTCTTAGGGCTCCAAAGGAAGGAAAGGTAATACTCTTCCAATAACAAGAATAAACTTATGACAGGCTAGAAGCTCCGTAAGATCCCGATATTCCTGAGTAAGGGAAAGGTTTTCTGATGAAGGGGATTCGTTTTCATGTCCAGCCTGCTTGCTTTAGTATCCTGAATAGATAAAATAGAAGTAATTAAGCTGATGTTACCGAGTATTTCTTATTCAGCTCTAATAACGAGATAGGAAATGTAGTATCTGACGAAAATAGTCAGAGGTACAAGAGCTTACAGGATAGACTCTATAAGGTGTTTTAGTGCATAACCTTACAATCATTTAAGGGTGTTTGAGAAGCTTTCTTCTTTGTGTTACTGGGTCTTTAATTTGATGGATAGGAATTCTTTAAGAGAGGTTTCAGAACAAGCTTTTTTTTTTTTATATATTTTACAAAGTGTATACTTTAGATTTATAGGGATGACATAGGTAACCTGAGAAAGATTCGGGGGAAATAAAGTCAAGTCTTTTTAGTAAATCCTATGTTTGTGCTTTTTGCTTACAGTATTCTAGAAAGGAGATGCTAGTAAATAGGGAGGCTCGTTGGCTGGCTTGTTCCTATGTTTCCGGTTTTGCAATTCCTAAAGTTAAGAGGCTTTCAAAAGAAGATTTTCTAGTAAGTCAAGTGAATTTTATCTTTTAAGTGTGTAAGTATGACTACCTTGATATACCATAATGAGTTAACCTCCTAAAAAGGGTTTTTACACGGTAAGAGAGATTAACTCGTTATTCTCCTAAGTTTGTATCCTCTTCAATGATAAGGACATAAAGGCTGTGAGGAATATACCACTATAAAAAACTAAGACTCTATGAAGACTATAAGGAAGACTCTAATTACTCTAGCAACAATAAGAAAGAGTCAAGCCGAGCATCTCTATCTCTCTCGTAGGTATTATTTATTATCCTTAAAAAGTTTATTTAGCTCCTAGGAAGTCTAGCTGCAAAGACTCAGGTTCAGAAGTCATGAAGAATAAATTGGTGGCTTTAGGTCTGTTTCAGTGTTTCCAATTGCTAAAGTCAAGCCATTTTAGTTAAAGTTAAGGGGGTTGTTTACTTGTGTTTCGGTGTTCAAGGTCTTGGGAAATAGAAGGATATTGTTTTTTTCAGTAACGCAGTTTCAGAAATAAGTTTTACAAGAAATCTGGTCTCGTAGGTAGTACAGTACAGGATAGATAGACTCAAAGTACTAATTTAAGTATAGGAAATCTAATTAAAATGTATCTGAACTGGGGATAAAAGGGACTCTGGATAATCATTTCGATATTGTTTGGTTTCATCTGGATTAGCGAATTCTTTTCAGTTTTTATGTACCTTTTGTTTCTGGGTTTCCTATTTCTGATTTTAAGGGTTAAGGAATCCATTTCCAGTAAGTGAACACAAGTGAGAGAGGTTCCTTGTCTTGTAGTTCTATTTTGTGTTTATGACGGTACTGAATAGGTTAAAATTAAAGGCTCTAATTATATTCTATTGGAGGTTTCGAAGATCGAAGATACTATTCTATATCTATAATAGTTGAAGGAAATTGTCTTTTTATTCTTTTGTTGAGAGTACATTCTATAACTTTTCCTTTGAGATTAGGAACTTACTGAACTTACTCTCTAATCTAAATGGGTATTGTATTTTCTGTTTAGGTAATTTAGGATAACAGATTCTATTTGTTTTGCAAGGAAGAAGAGAGCTTTATGATATGAGGATAACATTGTAGCTATGAAGTCTTCTTTGCTAGGATTTAGGGCAGGTAATCATAAGTAAAAAGGGTCCGCAATAAAAGGAAAGATTTTCTTGTTATTAGTTTCATTTGTACTATTTGGAGTAAGTTAAGGCACTACTAATCTCTCTAAGTTTCTATCCTCTCTCTCAAGTAATAACAAATAAGACCAGAGGAAGCAGCTTACCTTACCCACTAAAATACTAGCTATACTACAATTCCTATTTCCAAACCTTAATTAAAGCCTTAATCTCAAGGATATTATATAAAAGCAGAAAGATTGCTGGAAAAAAGTTCTAATCCTGACGAACTTAAATTGAGTCTATATTTACAGCTTTTTATAAGCCACTTCACGATTTGTATTCTACTCAATTTACGTTGCAACATTTACTATTTTGGGAATCTATATAACTAAATTAGTACAAGGGGTCGGGCTTACGCGATTTTACACTAAATGAAGTTTTTGTAAGTTACTAGGGTTTCAAGCTTTATTTGACAGTTAGGACCTTACCTTTTCCATATGGCTAATCTACGGAATCGCACTCATTTTACTCCTTAATTTGTTTATTATCTAATTCGTATTTCTTCAAGAAACCGAGAATAAGCAAAAAGCAGGGACAATGATTACGCACTTAAGGAAGGGGATTTTGAAACCCCCTGCCTACTAGTTAAAAAGCTAGTGCCCTATCCGCAAAAAGCTAAGAGAATGACTCCTTTCACTTGCCAAATTAGGGTTAAATAAGCATAAGTCTAAGCTTTTATGGACTACCTCTGCTAATGGGTTAGCGGGGCCGAACTGTAACTAATACAGGTTGAACCTCCTGTTTACCTAAAAGATATAGGAGTGATACTTGAGTACGGCATACGCATAAAATGATAAGTTAAAAGTGCCTTGTTGTCTTAATCTAAGTTGTGTCATACATACAATCAGTTAGGGTTAAAGGGTTTCTATTTTTTCTTTATAGGGTACAGTAAGCCGGGAACATCCAAGATCAAAAGCATAGGTTAAAAGTAAGAAATCTCATGCTTTCGCTCCCAGTAATTAAGTAATTAAATATGGAGAGATCCTTATTCTGGCTTTAAAATCTCGTTATTAATACTAACCTTGGTTTGAAGAAAGATGCCTCATCAAAAACAGTTTTTAATATTGTTAAGTTTCTTCCTGTAACTAATAAGTAAACACTCGGGATTTGCTTTTTCTTTTTACTTAACAAATTGAAATATACCTTATTCAGAGCAGGACTAGGAATACCCAGAATAACCAAAGGTACGAATACTCTTCTAATCATAAGAAGTCGGGCCGATTAAACAATTCAGAAGGACGACGAGGAACACAAAGCCTAGCTCAAAAAGAATTTGTTAAGGTGTTTTACGCAAAGGTGGAAAGTATAAAACTGTCTATTTCCTCCAGGTATATTAGTAGAGTTTTTTATTCTTGTTTAAAAAATGCTCAGGAATACTCTTTTAGTTAAAAAGATTGCTCAGATTTGGGAAAAATTATATTCTAAGGAGCTTTTTAATCTACACTTCAGAGTATACTCTTTTTTCCAGAGGAATCTAATAATTATAGTTTTTTTTAATAATATTTCTTGTATTCATACCTGTAAAACATAGTTAAGTAACTTACTACTACACGACTTGAATCTATGACCGTTTAGTTAAAAGCCCACTGTTATACCGACTGGGCTATACACCCTGAAATAGGATTCTTGTCCTAATCACACTTGATTAAGAGACTTTGTTATTATCGTATTTAGGTGAATAAGACCCGCCTCTTACTGTCGCTGACAAGATTCAAGTCTAAAAGAAAGAGCTACCAATTCTGTGGGGCAGCTGTTTTCACTTGTTAAAAAGTTAATAGAATGTAAATGCGTAGAGAGGGCAGCAGAACCTCCAGCGGTAGAGCATGTGGTTTAATTCAATACAACGTGCAGAATCCTACCAGCGATATTATCTCACAATAGTATATGACGGGGGATCACCAAATTAATAATTGGACGGGAGCTGTAAGAAAGACATCATGAATCTTTCTGTGTTTCGGCAGTTTGTTCAGAGCAAGCTAGAATCTATTAGGTAAAAAAGTCTTCTAGTATATCCTTTAACATTAAGTTTGGTACTTTATAAGAAAAACGGAATTATATAACTGAAGATTTCCGGATTAGGATATTTTAGATCTTTTCATTTTGTGACATGCCAGAGAGATTGCTTTCTTTTTGTGTGTACAAGTATATTAAAGAGCTTCTAGTTTTTTTTTCTAGATACTATAGAAGAAACCCCAAGGTATTAAGTATAGAAACTGTATTTCTTTTTTACTGTTCACTAGACTAGGAAAAGCACACCTCAGTCAAGTAGTTGGCAATCCTATACTCTGAATTGTAAAATCGGACTATGCCTGTACTGTACTGGCAGCATTGTAAAACAAAGTAAAATTATCAACAATTTTCACCGGCCTTAATCGATAAGTTTTTCGTAGGTTCGAAGCTAGGACTTTAAGGGGTCTTTATTATATCTAATTAAAATCTTATACAAGATAGGGGTTCTACCGCTTTTGAGGGGTCCCATACATTATATATTTATCTATAGTTTTAGGGCAATATAACTCCTAAGAAAAAAAAATAGGGACATGTGCGCAGTCAAGGTACATACTACTTAATGTTTGTGATATGGTAGGAAATAAGGAATCCATATAGATGGCAAATTTAAAGGCAAGCGGTCCAAATAACCAAATAAACTTCTATAAGAGTTCCTAGCTGTTTCTATAGAACGATTTATATAGTAACACCACTCTGAGTGACCTTGAAATTAGTGTTGTTGTATAACAATAAATAAGATTCTATTCCAGATTCTTTTGAATAAGTCAATGCTATAAATTTAATAACTATTTTCACATTGTAACTCATGAAAAGTTACACTAAAGACTTCGTTGCTACATCGTTTTTTCTATTAGGTTTTGTCTTATTTTATTACGAGATGGGTATTCAGTAGAATCCTCAGTAGATCGGAATCCCAGAAATCCATAAATTAAAAAAAAAACTCTCTAGGGGGACTCCTTATTCTAATTACACTAAAATTTGAAGCTTTATTTGCAAAAATAAGATATCTAGGCAGGAGTTTGGATACGAAATCAAAAGCTAATTTTATATACTTCTTTTTTTCCACAAAAGAACTTTTTGTGCAGGTAAGTAGGTTCTTAAGCATTCTAAGCTATATGTGTTGCTAATCTTATACTATAGGATATCTATCTAGTTAAACAAGAAAACTCAGAAAAGGCTATATGGCAGGAGTTCTGTAGTTATCAGTATTCGTTTTATCTAACAAATAATATCGAAACTTTCGCTTATTTTTTGACACAAGTTCTACTATTATATACTTTCCAAACCCAACTCTTAGACCAATTCATTAGATTTAAGGATAGTGATTTCTTTTACTCCTAGGGTCGAGACTCGGCTTATTTACAATTTATACTTTGAAAAACCTATGTTATACGTCATTGCGATCACTGCTACTGTTAAGTGTAAACTCTTTACAACCTCTTTTAGTTCAGGCACAGCCGCTTTTTTAATTTGGGAATTTCATAGCTAGCAGGAAATACTTTTACTAAACTCCATGAGTTTTAAGACTTACATTAAGCTTTTTAGTAGAGCCCCTTGCTTTGTCCTCTTAGAAAAAAAAAGCGGGTAGTATAGGTAGCAACACTTTCAAGATACGAAATAACCTAATCCTCAAGATCCTCCTTTTGGCTTATAGGATTCTTCAATATATTCTATATCTAATATAAGATAATTCTTAGTTGGTAAAAGTATAGGTTCGCTTTAAGGAGAATCTTGGGATATATATATATATGCCTGCTGCCTATTATTCTATTATTAGTAGGATGCACTATTTATACATATTTGGAACAACCAACGAGTTTTTATCTGATAGAGTCCATGGACCCAGTAGTAAGGCCCAATCCAGGACAGTTTCCTCCAGTTATTAGTAATATTAAACTTTACTTTATAATGAATGCGGGACGGTTTCGGATCCGGTGTGTAGGATGGAGAGCACGTAGGTTTTTCATTGTATTCGGTTTCTTAAATGTTTTACTAAAGCCAGTGAGAAAGTTAGTAAAAAGGGCCCTTGCTATAGAAAAGAGACAATTGGAGATAGGCGCAAAAGAAAAGGAGTGTTAATATAATCTTAATCTAATAATGCACACTATAAAAGTATCCTATTTATAAAAAATAAGTGAGCTTTCTATATTCAAGTTTACGAGTTTCTATGGAAAGTAAATAAGATAGCTTTCTTTATCTGGTAAAACCTAAACTCAGTTCTAATTCTTACCTTTTGTTTTGTAGACTTCTCTATAAATAGAAACTCTTAATATTACTCGTTTTGATAGTACTTATACTTGTAATATCTCTTTTAGAAGTAGGAGCTTTTGAATACGCATAAGGGTCCTTGTAATAGAGTATACGAGCCTTCTACTTGTTTTTGATAATAAATCCGGGTTAAACACTAATTTTAAAAAATTACAGGAATTGTAAGATAATAAAAAAGAGGGGAACCTTAGTGCACATTACTTGTCTAAAGGAAGCTTCCTTCCTTAGGTCTCAGATTTTATGGTCTAGCCTTTTATGTGAGGCCTGCCGTTGCAAAGAATCAGTATCCTAGCAAAGAATTCCTAAAAATTTCTGGCCGAGCTTGCCAATTGCATACCTTGGTTCGAAAACTTAATAGTGAACTTGATCATTTCTCGAACTAGGCCCGAATCTCTACCCTAATCTCTAGAAGATTCTTAATTTTAGGATTAATTTGACTTTACGTTATCTACATGTCAGAAAACTCGAAGTAGTAAAAGTTGAATAGGATATTATGCTCAGCGGAACCGTAAGTTATTTACTGAATCCTTATCTTAATGTACAACCCCTTAACAAAAGACGACTTCAAGAAAAAGCCAGAACTATTACTTGTATAGACTATGTAGTCCTCTAATAAACTAAAAAGACCTCGGATACTAAAAAGCTGATCTTGTTTATTTGATTGGTTCTTAATTCCTAGCTCGGTTGCTATATTGGATATAATTATAGAACCCCGCAGGCTCTTGGCCACACGAATGGGTTCAGGATTTGATATATTTCAACTAATTACTAGACATAGAAAATTTTACAATTTAGCAAGTGACGTAAAAAGGGTTTCTTCTACAACCCCGGTAGGAAGTGTACTAAAGAAACATATGTTTCTAGATTTCGAATTCTTATGTATAACAGAATTGTAGCAAAAACTAGATATAGGATCATATTTATTTAGGTATATATACAAGGTATACTTATATAGATAGATATGTTTTCGCTTTACGTCGAGTCTTAGAGTATACAAGAAATTCCCTGCACATGGTACCTGGTGGTCCTTACCCGATGGTAAAGCTTTGCGATAAGCAAGTGTATTTGTTCGTAAAAACCCGCAACTTATTAAGGTGTTTGAAAGGAACCTTTCCCGGTTGGAAAAGATGAAATGATAATTATAAAATATAATAGGAGGGATTCATGAACCGATAAATACTAATATATCAGTTATAGTAGCGGGCTCCAATATCCAATATTAGGGTAATATATATATGGGTGGAAATCTATAATTATCCTGGTTATAAAAATTGAACATAAGAGTTTCTGCTGGAAGGACCAAGGCGCTTCAAGGAAAGAGAAAAGGCCAAACCTTAGTTTTAGCTATGACTTAGCAAAGCCCTTCTATTCTATAATTCAGTAGGCAGTTTTTTGGTATGTTGCCCGTATCGAAATACAGTTCTGACTGTTCTATGAGAAAAAAGTGATAATCAAAAGGAACCCTGTTTGGCGGATCCTTTAGCTAGCCAACGGTAATACTCTAACTCTAATTTGTATACAGACGTTATTAAAAAATAGAAGATTCATTTTTATAAGATTCTTAGTCACTTACTCGGGTATAAACCTCTACTTTTGAGAAAAATTCTATTTGTTTAGGTATCTGTACCTACTAGTATTCAATGTTTTCGCTTTTTATAAATTCCTACGCGTTTTGGACTGTTCCATTAATTGGCCTTGAAGGTGGGTTTTGCAGTAGCTTATCTCTGTATTCTAGGGTTTTGATTTGAAATAGTGATAAATGAAGGATTCTTTGTATATAGGATAAAAAGTAAAAAGCAAAAAGTACAAGGGAATCCAGGCGAGTGAAGTATAGAACTGAAGTACCTATAACCATACTTTGGAGTATAATTTAAATAGGTAGGATATCATAGTGAATTAGAGGTTGGGAGACTAATTCAAACATCCAACTATCTTAAGTAATTCTTATACAAAAAGATGGACTTTATTGATTGGGCTTTTGCTTCGATCAGCTAAACCTAATCAAGTTTTAAAGTATCCCCATGTGAAGGATAGGAGATTCCATGTTTTTAGTAGAAAAGGAGTTCCAAGGGTTAGCCTTTATTAGGAATTAATTAGGTAATAAAAAAGAATAGAATAAAAGAAGTTGCTAAACGGAGCCCTGTTAACATTTCAATTTCAATAGGCAGCTCCAGAAGACCCATAACCCCGGGAAAGGTAAAGCTCTGAAAAGTAAGATAGTGCGGAGTCTAGCTATGATGAATAAGAACAAGGTCTTTTTAAGATTAGGAAAGCTAGAGAAGTTAAAAATAAGTAGAAGTTGGTGTCATAAGGTATGTAGCTATATTCATAAGACTATTAAGCATTAACCTTCCTCCGGTACCCTGCGGTCGGTAAGAAGGACTTACACCTATGTACTTAATAAGGCTCTCCCCTCTTTTTCTGATTAAGAGCAAAGTCAAAGAATTCCTCGTTTCTGGACTGACTAGCTAAAATATGTTACCGCACTTATGTTTTGCTTACGGTAGTAGAATCTCTCACCTCATACACCCTTAATCTTCTTCGGTTTTCCAAGTTGGATATTTGTTTTTACCCCCGATTATTAGCTTCTTACTTGGTATTTAAAGTGGTAATACCAATCAGACTCGGTAAGACAAGTAAGGGTTCAAATCGGTTATTACCAATGGGCACCCGTTTTAATAAAATAAGTCAAGTTTATCTTGTGCACTTTACAAGAGCTTTGGTAGTAAAAAGGGTTTGCTTAAGTAAGAAATTGAATTCTGATTTCAAGAGTATACTGGTTTATAAGTAATATATAATCGAGAATTCTATGGACTAAGTGGACTAAGTATTGGGTAAGGACCCCTATTAAAAATCTAGGGGAAATTCCTCTGATCTGGCCCTGATTATCTAGTTATATAAAAGAGGACTTACACCTGATAAAACTATAAAGCTCTTGTGAATGTCAAAGGATTTTTAAATAAGGACTCTTTGGGGAGTATATTGTAAGCAAAATGAAAAGTCTAAGAAAGACTTTTGAGCTTTTAAAACCTCTTTTTCATATTTGTTCTGTATCCAGTTAGTTAAAAAGGGATCCCTTTATTGTGAATCCCAGCATATAAGAAATTTTCCTTATCCTTGGAGTCAACCGAATTTTGTTTAGTAAGTTCGATTAATATTTTTTTTATTGCAATTCTCTTACTGGCTCAGCAATTTTTAGTAAAGCTCAAGTGAAGTTTTTCAATTTCGGGGAAAGTTTGAATTCCTTTTATACTTATATATTCTTGATCGACTTTAGGGGATCCCCGTCCAGTACTTAGGAGGAGAACGGCCGCAGTATTACATTTGAAAATCTATAATAAAGGGGACTGAATCCTTTATTATAGAGTACTTTTTATGTACCTGATACGTGTTATCAAACCTGGATTTTCCTATAGGTAACCCTAATTTCAGATTGTAAGAAAAGGGAACAAGCTTTACCAACTCTTAGGTCTAGAAAAATGTTGCCACAGGGCTCCTGGTTTGGTCATATTTTGTCCTACTTATTCTGAAGTATGCCGGCGGGGGTATAGAGTTTTTTCTTTAGGGTAAGTTACTATTATAAAACAATTGCTAAAAAGGTAATAATTAAGAATTGCCGGGATTACTTTGCAGTCTATATAGGAAATTTACTGCAATATTATAACTGTAAACTGGATAGATAGGATGCTTTTCTCTGAACCAAAGGGTAGTAGTAATCTATATAAAAAAGCAAGCTCTGTGAAATCTATAAAATGTGATCTGGCTAGCTTATTCAGGAATCAATCCTACAGCCTTTTTAAAAAGCAGTTGATTAAAGTTAAAACTGATTTTATGGCCTTTTTGGGTACGCTCTAAGGTGGGTACTTGTCATGTGGTTTTTGTTTTTCCAATACTGAGTAAATAACTTCTATTTAAAGAGCTTTACTTTTATCTATTAATCTGGTAATTAAGGAAATATTTACACTATTTTTATTACGGGTATGCCTTTAAAGTTTCCCATTCTTTGGACAAAGGGTATGAGGTTTCCCTTGCTGACCGGTGCTTATACCGCACCTACTAATCGAACTTCATAAACCCGAAAAAAGCTTTTTTCAGAGAGCTACATCACTTACATTCAAGCTATCGCGCTGACCTTATATCCCGCTTTGCTCTTCCATAGCTTGTGGTTAAGTAAAAGCAAATAAATCGGTTTCTAGATGGGGTTAATTAGTATATCAAATACATATTTTTCTCAAACTCACAGGTTAGATTTTGTTGAATAGCTTTATATCTTATACTTTTGTAGTTGAGCCAATCATAACACGGGGAACCTTGTTTAAGTTTCTATAGCTATAACATTGACTCTAGTATAAAAGCCTACAACTAAAAATTTCTATAAGGACTTTGTTTTTAATATAACAATGAATATAAACTTATTTATGATTTTATATTTCTTCTCTGCTTAGGGACCTAGGCTTGGTTTCTACTAAAGGATTCCTTAATCGTTGAATTCTCTTTATAATATACATACCTGAGAGACTGGAGCTTTAAACTCATAAGGTTTATGAACTGCGAATCCTATAGGATATCAGAGGAGTGTACACTCTATTATTTTACTGTGTATTTTTACAGAAGCTATCAAAAGTCCATGTTTATTTATCTCAAGTTGTCTAGCTTTTTGTTTTTTAGTAGGTAAATTTTATACTGTTTTTTGTAAATCCTAGTTCACCTGGCTAGTAGTATCTCAAGGAATATAAGAAATTAAAACACCTGTTCCCAGTTTGTCAAATAGACTTTTAAAGATAAAACTTGTAAAGATTTTGAGTTTTTTCCTCACTCAAAAGGGGTATCAATTCAATGAAAAGTACGAGATATTTTCTACTGCAAAGACGTTCTTGTAAAAAAGAGAATAAGAAAAGGTATTGAAGAAAACTCGTCTGTCTAAAGGATTACAAAAAAACCGAATTATTAAATTATTGTTCAAGAAAAAGGAATCCGGGCTCGTTAAGTCCATAGGCAAAAGTATATGATGTACCCCGTATTTTGGGTCGATAATCCTAGCAATAAAAGAAAAGAGTAAATGATCTCACTACAAACACCTCTAATAGTTCTCTATACCTCTAAACAAACTTTTTTGAGTCCCCTAAGTGCTCAACAAGCAGTTAAAACAAAGTAATTCTTATATCACGGATTAGATATAACTTCAACACAACCCGTTAATTCAATAACTCGCTTCCTTTGGTACGTATATAAAACCTAGGTTTTCTACCAAACAAGTCCTGTTATAGGTAATTTTTATTTATAAGGAAACGGTTTAAATTTAATATATTATAGATAGATTAAGCAAGTTTTCCTTCTGCCCTTTGCATTTCTTAGGTTATAGTACGGATTTCGTAGTATGAGGTTCGGGTTTATCCTTGACGTACACTTATTTACTTAGGAGTTTTAATCACTTTATATTACATTCCCTTGAGTTTAACAAAGAAGGCACTTTGTAAGGCGTTTTTTAATCTTTTGCAAAAGGGTAAATTGTGAAACACATAAAGTTTTAAGCTGTACAAAAGATACAAGGCTTCTAGCAACGTACCGATAAAGAGGACTCCGTACAGGTATAACTTGCACAGCCCATAAATCTCAACAAAAACGTTAACTTAACACAGGGTACCTCGAAATGCAAAACTTGTAGTCAATTGCTGAAGAATCTTGGGAGTAACTAAAAAAAAGAGAATACATAAAACAACAGGGAGTCTTTTACCTGATATTCTTTGTGCATTAGATTACTTAAGGGAGCTCTTCTATACTAAGTATCCAAATTCTGTAGGGTATTCTCGGGAATTTGGTATATCTATCGGGAATATCAACAATGCACTAAGAACAAAGAGGCTTCTACTTCAGTAGGTGCGCAAGAATTCTTTACAATTTGTTAAGGGAAGTATAGAGTTGCCCTGTATTTCTGCCAGAAAAGAGAACCCCCTAGCTAACTTCGGAGCCAAATACCAAAAAACTCTAAATTGAGTCCTTATTTACCCGGGATTTAGCTCGCATTATACCAGATAAAGGAGTTTAGAAAGTACTTTTTTATAAAGCTGCTGTTAGAACCCACAAGCTGAGGGTTAAAGATGTCCTCGAGAGTTACTCCAACACTACACAGCGTTTAGATCCCATTTACGAGAGTTTGCTTTTTGCGGAATATACTCTCCCAGGGAGCTGGGTTATGTATTTGAAACTTGTCTATTGTTATGTTTTATTTCTTCTAATACTATTAATAATGTAATGTTAGAAAGATTCTTCTGTATTATACCTTATTATACCTTAGATTCATACTATATTGGAGTTTTGAAGGATATTTTTAAGTATTTTATCTAAACTAAATCTTTACTTATCTCGAAAAGGGCTTCGCAGGAGCAGTATAAATATAATTCTTCTTGGGAAAGCTTAGAATGGAAATGGATTAGAAGCTGAATTCTGGTTGAGTATAGTAATGCACTTAATAGAAATATTCAGAGTAGATTACCCTTGTACAAGAGCAGAGCGCTCAAAAATACTTATATCGATCCCCAAGTTACACCCAATTTAACTAGAGGGAGGGTTACTTAAAGAAATTCCTGACACAATTAAAATCCTATTTACCTAAACTTTAGAGTACTCCTTAAAAGCTGCACATTCCTCTAGAATCTTCAAGCAGATAACTACGAGGAACAGAAACTCTAGAAATTAAGAAGTTTTACAGCCTCTCATAAATTATTTAAAGTCAAACCTGGCTAGGGAAAGAAACTCTCCTCAAACTCCCTTTAATAGTTAGACAGCTTTAAAGCCTCTTTTTTATAAACAAGCTAATTAGATACAATATATTTGTTATACAGTAGTTAGGACTCTCCCCTTGAGTTCTCGTAGATTTTTATACTTCTATTTATTTACGTCCTATATACGTATTACTGGAGTTTATAGCTATGGAATGCTTTTGTTCAAAACCTCCTTGCTGTGCGCTTATATCTTACTCCCTATCAAAAATACCTAGAGATTCCTTTTGAGCAGGCTTCCTGAAAATCTTTTAGTAGCTCTAAATGACAGAATTTGTTTATTTTCCTACATCTCAGCACATGAATCCATATCCTGTGTTTAAGTAATTAGCTTTATTCTTTAATTGCATAAAAATAGATCAAGGTGGGCCGGATGAGGGGAAAGTCTTACGACAATCTAGCCAGCTGTCTTGGACTCCTTTTACAATACCCAGTTATGTTTATTAAATTGTCGAGGAGAGAGGTACATAGTGATTACTAATAGTAGTTATAGCCCGGTCTCTCAAAATCTTATTCTAGGCTGAAATTAATCTACAGGATTAGGGCATTCGTCGTTTTAATAAGTAATTTTCCAGGATATCCCTACACATTTATTAAGTATTAAGGTATAAACTCTGATGTATTCATGAATTTTATTATGTCAAATTGGGACTGCCTTTTCTGTCTTAGCGATTCCTTTTTAGTTTTCAATTAGGGTTCACAATAATAGCGACTATTCTCTGTGTATTATATAGGATAAAAATCAACCTAGAAAGAAAATAAAGAATACCATATTGATAAAACAAAGCGGTATAAGGAATCCCCCTGAGTGAAGCTTACATACTTTAAGGTAAACCCGATGACGGAATTCTTCTAAAACGGCTAAAGAAAAACTTTTTAGTTAAGGTAAGAGTTTAAAAAGAGCATCCACCTGTTATAGGTCACGCAATAAACCTTCTTGAAAATGCCATACTCAAAGTTTATAGTACTTTAATAAGATAAAATTTTTATATAAGTTTAAAACCGAATTACACAAGCCTTTTACGCTGCCATTTCGCTGAGTATTTATGGAACTCTATAAAGCAGGGAGAGGGACCAGACCTGGAAGCGGGTGTCATAACAAAGGTCGATTCTTCTCTTATTTAGACGGATTCCCACATAGCTCTTTTATAGAACTCTAGCTCTAGTAAACAATCTCTTTTCGATCAATCTTATATTCAGTATCTTGTTTTCTCTTAGTCAATTAGTCAATCTCTCTTTTTAGATTCTCGTTAGTATATAATGTTATATAAATAAAGAAATTATTGACACTTTTCTAAGAAATTAATTAATGGTATTTAGCCAAGCGGGGCTTCTTGTAAGAACTTTACTCTCTTTCTTATATACTTTGCTTTGATAATAGTAATGTAATTTTCATAATATTGAAGATTTTAGCTCTAAAAACCTATACTAAACCACCGAGGTAACACTTTGCAGCGGAAAGCTTATCCACGGATACCGTAAGAATTTCTTGGACACTTGTAATAAAAGGGGTAGCCCCATATCAGATAGACACGTGTTGAGTGCCGTTTTTTTGATAGTGTATGGTTAGTGTTTCTGAGTTTTGGATTATCTACTAATTACTCCATGCAGTACACACTTATCATAAACAGGAGTCTTCCGTCCGGACAAGTTTAAAAGGGATACTTTAGGGGTATAGAAGAAAGACTTTTGAAATATTACGAGACTTGAACCCGTGCTACTCATGCAATTAAATCTATGACCTACTTTGTGCTGTTAAAAGAAGTGTCCACAATAAATATTACTTTAACAAAGCTTCTCTATCTAGGCAATTTGACTAGGTCCAGATAACGCGAACCCCCACTATTTTTAATTCTAGTTTTGACTTATTAAATTAACTAAGGCAATCCCCTAAGAGTCTAGTAGGAAAAACCCCCCTCAAAATGAGTCCTAAGGCGATTAATAGCGCATATAAACCCTTGTTTTAAGGTACTAATTTCAAGTTAAACAAGTCCCTTTTTAGAAGCCTACGCAAGCGCCGGTTTTAGTCAATAGCTAACGAATACCCATGTGCTAGACTCGCTTACTAATTTCTTTTTTAGGTTACTCTAAATTTCGAAAATAAGGAATATATACCCTGCAGTTCTGTTACAGTCAGGTAGAATAACTATACGATATATTATTAAGGCTTACTCCTTTGCTCTGTAAGGTCTTTTTCTTAGAGGTTAGCCTTAAACTATACAGGATTTCTCTAAGTTAAGTAAGTCTACTAAAAAAAGTCTAGCTGCTTGATAGGTTGTAAGAATTGAAGGAAAGCAAGAGTAAGTACAATCAAGACAGGCAGGACCCCTAGAAAGCTGACGGGATACAGAGTTCGGGTCTAGCTAAAGCCAAAGAATTTGTTTTCAGTAAAGACTAAAGTATAAAAGTAAAGGCAGTTTTTCTTACCGATCCAGTCAATTTCTATTTAGGAATTCTTCTTTTTATTTTATGTACCCCACTTTTCATCTTACAAGACCTATAAATACACTAAAGAAATCGAAGTAATTTTTTCTTACTAAAAACCTTTCTCTAGAATCACAACAGGTTAAAGTCTTTATCTATCTGTTTTCCTGCTGTTTTGTATGTCTCTATCTTACCCGCTGTTTTACTAAAGAAACGGGAGGCTGGGGGGCTCCTAAGTATATTAAAAACAAGCCAAGTTTCTCATTCAGGATGTAAATCTAGTGTAAATTTGAGGAATAAAATTAATATCGAATTAAAACAACTAAAAGATGCCTTGTAAGCAGCTGGAAAAATACAGCGGAGAATTCTTGTATTTTTGTAGTTCTCGAGAATATAAATATAGGCTCAAATATAGCAGACAGGCAAAGAACCCCTTTAAGCCCTATTAAGTAGATAGGGATAAGCGTTACCCTATATTTGATTATTTCCTGATTTATATATATGAAAAGTTGGTTATACCAGTAAGTCTATTTTGATAGGTTTTCCTTCATTTGGTTGAGGTGGGTTTACTAGTTATGTCTTTCATTTAAGTAATTTCAGTATCGATAAAAGCCTTAATTATCGAATCCGGAATTCAGGAGGTTAAAAGTTCTATTCCTTCATTCAATATTTATGTGATTGGACAAAAAGAACTTAGTAAAAAAGAGGGTCTCGGTCAAAGGTTCTATAGGTATCCGAGGCCTTATATTTCATTGAATAGAAGCTTGAGCTCAGAAAGAGGGTAAAGAACCCCTTAGTCGGAGACGAGAAAAACCTGAAATAACTTACTCGTACAATTGAGCTTTCACGGAGGACCTTATATCTCTAATACGCAACGGAAATGCATTTCTAAAAGTAGGCTCCTTTTATTTAGCTACCAGTAGAGATGTTAGGGCTTTCATTGGTATAAATTTTGTATTAGACTTCTAAGAGTATAAGAGAAGAGTCTTTCTCAGATCTACTAAAACGGTGTATTAAAAGTCCCTTTTTATCTTACATAGTAAAGGTAAGATAAAAGCCAGTCTTTTCTATCGATCTCGGGACTGATGGGACTTGAACCCACAACTTCTGCCTTGACAGGGCAGTGCTCTAACCGATTGAACTACAATCCCAAAAGGCGTATGATTATAATACGGAATACACCCACTTCCTAACCCAAACCGAGCAAAAATCTCCTTACGCAGACTCATGCCGAACTGTCGCATGATCCCACTACGAAGCCTTCTTGTCTAGATCCGAATTTTGCTTACAAATACAACCTTCATTACCTAAGTTATTTTCATTTTTTGGTTAAATTGAGGGAGATATTTACTTCTGCTTCAAGGAGGGGGTGACCTTAAAAAAAGCATAACTACGAGAGAACCCTTAACTATAGAATAAAAGCACTAGCGGATCTCTCTCAAGAACTTCAGAAAATCTAGTATAATCCAATAAGGAACAACGCTTTTGTAGTAGGGACCCTTTTTTTCTTAAAGAAGACCTTCTTTTTCGAACTTACTCTCGCTAAGAGTTGATTAGAATAAAGGGTTCCGTGTAAGGATCGGATTAGAGCGCTAGAGGGTACTTACTTTTCAAAGTACTCGGTTATGCTTAGTAAATCTTGCTTTGATGTGTGCCCCTGAACAATGTCTAATTAACTGATAAATTAAGCACTACTTTTCTTATTAATTTCATACCAATATCAGCTAGCGCGCCCCCTTTTATTTACTTTTTTTTAATGGATATATGGATGGTATTTATCAGTTATTCTTTATTAGGAATGCCACAACTAATTTAGAGCCGAGTCCTGTTGTACTATTAGTCAAGGAAAACGCTTAACTATAATAATTAATAATTAGGTGTTGATATATAGAAAAAATTTAGACTCTTAGTAATCTAAGAAAAACCTCTTCTTCTAGTACTAAAAGACCGCAATTGGCTATTTTGAGTGTCCCTTCGTGCTTTTCTAATTAGAGGGAATTCTTAAACTGGCTTGGGCAAAACAGGATCAAAAAGGAGATTAAGTATAATAAGGGTTTTTAAACAAAGTCAAAGTCGTTGTATAGGTTTGTCTTACTTTCCTAGTTACTCTAAATCCGACTAAATGCTGGATGTTATAGGTTTCTGATGGAAGGGTAACTTTAACTTTTTTTGTTACCCCGGGCGACCCTAATGGGTAGAATCTCGTTTATTACACAGGATTACAAGTTTTCGGAGGAATTTACAATGCAAACTGACGAATTTAATTTAGTTTTTAACTAATGAAGAGTCCTAGAGTCAAGAGCATTCATATAATACTCAATTTTTGTGTGGAACTTTGATTATATAATTAGCAGGTTCTAAATCGGTTTAAAAAATAAGGAAATTAAGTATGGTGCCCGCTGGCTGGGGATCGCTGAATACTTTTATCTTGGGAATTTTTTGTAGTAAATAGAAGTTGTAACACTTTATCGAAAAGCTTCTAATCTTGGAAAAGATATAACTCAAATAATAGGGATATTCCTATCCTTACTCTTTAAATTGTTTTCTCATTACATTATGGGTAACCGGTGTAAGAATTAAAAACAAACCCTTTTTGGTTCTGCCTTAGCTTTATAATATATTTCTTAGCTAGCTTTATACAGAGAATCTCCTGACTTAGCCAGGTATGTAAATAGGGATTATATCCAATACCTAAATAACTTTGTCTTTAACAATTAACAAACGTCACATAGATAGGTTTTCAGGAAGTTCTTCCTCGACTAGGATACTAGTGAAAAAAAAAAATTCTTAAATAGGGAGTGAAATAGATCGCCTGAAATCGAAAACCCTGGATAAGGCAAGTGTTACCGATAAGAATCCAAGGCGAGATGTTGGGAATTCGCAAGGGGAGGGTTCACCCGCGGGCTCTAACATGCATACATCTGTAACAAGAGTCACGTTTTTAAGAGCATTAACACTAGAATATTCCCTACCTTGATAAATTAGTGAGATCTTACCCCCTAAGTTTTAACTATGGTAAAAAATAGCCTAAGACAAAGAGAAAACGAGAGCAACTTACTTAGCTCTCTATCTCCTTATTTCAAGAATCGCTTAAACAGCGTAAATTTAAATAACACACAGTCCTTCATTTACTTACTGGAAACTCCTTACTTTACCCTTTTGACTTCTTTCTAGATCAGGGACTTCCTTATTTAGTTAGAACCCCTCTTGAAGCATTTAGACTAAGTCGTCTATAGTCTCTTCCTTTTTGGTTGTAACCTCTTACAAAGACGGGACCCTTAGCCCTGATAAAGTACAGGAATATACCTTTTAGTAAGTCCTTTAATGTCCTACTGAGAGATCCAGTTATCTAGCAAAACCCTTTAGAATATAGATAGGGAAGAAACACTTAATTAGCAAGAGAAGAGAGTCAATATTGCTCTTATACGTAGGATTTTTAGTATACCCTATACTTTATTATAAGTACCCAACCTTATACATACAATCAAGTTATACCTTATACAGAACCCTTTCTTTTTTCCACAAAGATTTATAGAATTGATTTAGTATTTAAGAAGCCCTTATGTCAAAAATATAAGAGCAGGCGGGTATCAAACAAGTTGCACAAGGACCTAAATAGTAACAGAAAACTCTATTCTAAGACACTAAAAGTTTGAATTTCTTTATATCTGAACTAGACTCTTCGTACTTTACGTTGCCTATATTAGGAGCTGCTTTTTCATAGAAAAGATTCCCTCTTTATACCCGCGCTAGTAAAAAAGTCTATTTGAAACTAAGTAAATTTCGAAGAACTCCCTATACTGCTAAAGAATTCCAAGGACTTTTTCCGGACTAGGCCCCTTCCTACAACTAAAAGAAAACCTGGTATTAGAAATATTAAACTTCTTTTAGCAAACCTTATAGAACTTCAGTGTAATTTATTATATCATTTATATGAACTTACGAAAACCGCTTTCCCTTTGACTGGGATTGCCTTGTCCTGGAAAATTCTGAGATTAGAGATATAACCGAGCAAGAAATTTTAACCCTGTAAGTGCTGTTCGTTGACTTTTGTAACTAAACTCCCTTTTATAATATAATTCCCGGTATTTGGCCGAATTTAGTGTAAGTGGGGGAAACAGTTAAGGTTTATAGTCATTCTCAGATATTTCAGGTTTTTAGGTCTATTTGATAAGGGGTTTTGACTCTGCTTCTGCTTGTTTTATAGTATCCAGGAAAGACTGAGAATAAGAAAAATGTAACTAAAAAGACTTACCTAATTGCCTTGTACCTCCTGCTATTGCTTGGAAAATAGGCAGCTTATGTATAAAAACGCTTCTGCTAAGCGTGTGCTTATATCAAAGGAGAACCAGAAATTCTAGGTAGCGAAATAACCAAGATTCCACAGATCCGAATAAGAGACTAAAACCAGGAAAGTCGGTATAAAAAATCCCCCATTTATAGAGCAAAGAGTTTTAGGAGAGTAATAAAAAAGAAAAAAGTAGCCCCTCACTTAACTGGAAACTTCCTGGATTAAATTAAAACGGACATAGTTTGGGCTTTAGTATATCTTTCCTATTCTGGATATATAAAGTCATAAACAAATAAAACAAAAAATATAGAGTGTTCACCGAACTTGTATGCTTGAGCAAGGTATAGAAGCGAGATTGCTAAACAAGTGACATCTTTGTAATTGTGGAGTTCGCAGGGGTTTAAAAAATGCTAG
>JAYMTA010000042.1:0-57662 GCA_036897625.1 Pelargonium cotyledonis
AAAAAAAATGATGAACAGGATGTGGTTAGGTTGAAGAAAGAGAAGGTTCAGAGTGATATCGAGTTTCATTACTAAAACAAGAAGTAGAAATGACTAAAAAGACTCGTGAAAAGATCAATCTAAGGAAATCAAGAGTGAGATGGAGAAGAAGATTAACGAACTCGAGCTCCTTCTTACAGATTCAAGAAACAAGGTGAAAGAACTAGAAGCATATTCCGAATCCAAATCTCAGAGCTGGCAAACGAAGGAGAGAACATACCAAAGATTCTTAGGTTTTCAGTTTGGAGTATTACAGGTTTGCCTGATTGCGCCATGTTTAACATCTCATACTACTTCTATGCTTTTGTTTGTGGTATGATAGCTGCACAACATATAAGCAAATCATTGTCCATGTTCGTGGTATGGACTTAAAGACTAATGTTGACTTACTTGGTAGTCTACATTTGGTTGATCTTTCTGGTTGTGAAAGAGTAAATCACTCTGAAGCAACTGGAGACAGACTTAAGGATGCACAACATATAAACAAATCACTCTCTGCTCTGGCGCAGTTGAATTCTCATGTGTCATACACGAAGAGTAAACTGACTCAAGTCCTCCAGAGTTCCTTGGGTAGTTTTCTATTTTTGTTAGTTTATTACTTCTAATCATAATTATTCATAGAGCATCATAGTGTGCTATGTGATTGTTTGTTTGAATATATTTTTTGATATCTCTCTCATGAGTTGATCCACATAACTTCTTTCTACAATTAGGTGGTCGAGCAAAGACTCATGTGTTTTTACAACTTAATCCCGATGTAGAGCCTTACTCCGAAACTATAAGTACATTGAAATTTGCTGAGAGAGGCTCTAGTGTTGGGTTAGGAGCTGCAAGGAGCAACAAAGAGGGAAGAGATGTTAAAGAACTTATGGAACAGGTTGATTGCAATTTTTGCATGCACATGAGTTCTTTTTGCTTTAGACACCATGTAGTAAATACTGTTGCATTTTGATTGAAATGGGCTTTCTTTAGAAAGTTGAAGAAATACTTATCTCTGAGCTTAACAGGACCTGTTTTCAGGGTTTATGTAGCCATTTGACTTCTTGTTAGATGGAGTAGGAATGACAAATTGTTGCCTTGTTTTGCGACGGCATGTTATGCTGTATTTAATCATATGATTTGGCGAATTAGGAACCATAGATTGTTAGGGGGAAGTGGGAAGCTCATTATTTTGTATGCTTAAGATAAATTATTATTCAATCCAAATTTGATTAATCATTTCCTTATCTTTTGCAAATTGCAGGTTGCAACCCTGAAAGAAGCAATTACAAAGAAAGATAAAGAGATTTGGCGGTGGCAGCAACCCAAGGCTATAATGACAGTGAGAAGCTTGGTCCTTCTTCTCAAAGACAACCCATAGGCCCTCTTCGGGCAAGCTGTTCTATCTTCGGGGAAGGCTTCAGGATTTTTGGAGAAAGCAGCTTCTGATATGGACAATGTGAGTAAATGATACCTTAATTTTCTGATTTACAAGAGAGAAAAAGAAAGGATTTTCTCTAATCAGTTCAAACTGATTAGATAAGTGTTATGTAGTTGTACAAGAGATAATGCTAATCTTAACACCCCCCTCGAGTTGATGCATAGATGTCTATCATGTCCAACTTGCCAATGAGTTTTTCAAAAACTGCCTTAAACAGCCCTTTTGTGAAGATGTCTGCAGTTTGTTCGGTTGTCGGAATGTAGGGAATGCATAGTGTACCAGATTCGAGCTTCTACTTGATGAAGTTCTGGTCACTTCAGCGCACTTTGTCCTGTCATGTTGTATGAGATAATGAGCGATGCTAATGGCACCTTTGTTGTCGCAATATAATTTCAGTGGTTTTATCATGGGCTCCCCTATCTCATGTAGTACTCGTTGCGCAGGCGTCTTCAAAAACTAACTTTTGTTGCTAGTTGCACAGGCGTCTTCAGCACCACCGCTTCAATCTGATATTGGGTAAATCTGAGGACCAAAATGGAACCTATTGAGAGCATGACCATTGTTGCAAAGGCAATGAATACACCCGGTTTTACCAGGTAACATTCTCCGTCCAACCATCCTTTTCCATACTCTTGTTGTCTGTTCATACTTGTGGCTCCACTTAATAAAATCACTGCAATTCCACAGCTCACTCTGCAAATGCAAAGTGTTATATTCTAGCAAGAGGTCTTGAACCTGTGAAATATGCATAGAACCATTAAATAACTTGAACTAGGTACCAGGAAATTAGCAGAAGAATTGTGGTGGGTTTTGGTCTTCTGATTTTAGCCTTGGTTGACTTATTCGTCTTTTCTTGATCTCTTAAGCAGAAGTTTGTGCAGATTACAACATTACCAATGATCTGAGCAATTGTCAATGCTGCAATTCCTGAATCCAAAGGAACGACTTGGAGGTAGGTAACAGAGCTTCCCATTCAACTTGATATTGCTCTTCTGGAAATGAAAATACATTACAAATCAATGAAACTTAGCTAATTAGTTACTGGATTGTTATGTTATGATAAAATATGATCGATACCTCATTTTTCTTAAGCTCGGCAATAACACAGCAGACAAAGGAGACATGGGTGAGGGAGATGAGAACTGAAAGGACTAAGGTGTAACTGAAATTATGTCTTGCCATGTATTGTAACATCTTCTGATCTTATCCTTTTGGAGAGAGAGAGAGAGTTTTAGAGTTGTAGGATAGGATTAGAACAATTCCAAGTTGATTTCTCTGTAATCTGCCTCTTGCTCTTGGTGATGTTTGGATTCATTTTTTTCCTTTCACTTTCTCTGGTAGCTTGTGGTCGCAGGTGACGGTGGTTGAGGCTTCGCATTCCTTGGAAACAATTATTCCATTTTGTTTGTTTCGCCTAGATCATTTTCGGTAAGTCACGGTAAGTAGGTGATGAAAACTTTGAGGAGGTGAAAGTCTTGATAAGTGTGCTCTATAATGTCACTTATGTTTGGTAAAAAACTCCGGTAAGTCAATTAGAAAGTGTCAATTACCAAAATGCTCATATTTAGTGTTTTCACTAGTTTCAATACCTGGACTTTCTAACTTTTTAAATTTGGTCCAACTTACATGATGTAGCAAGTTGTTTACCTCCACATCAGCAATGGACTATTGTGGATTTGAAGTTTAACCCCTCAGACTTTTTATTATTATAATTTACCCCAACTCTCTACACTTCATCATTTCACACTCACTATGTCTTCCCTTCTCGATGGAGTTTTTGGAATTTCCCTACCACTTCTCCGTCCAAGATTCCGACGACCTAGAAGCTCTGACAATTCAATCTCTATTTTAGAATAAACAAAATGTCTGTCTCGACCTTTCTGTTTTCTTTGTCTTCGTTGTTAAACCTCCAGACCTCCAGTTGTTTATAACATCGTAATAGTCTTTAGACTGTCGAGAGTCGGAGTTCAACGAGAAAGCTTCCCATTCTGGCTTGTGGTTCATTGTCGGAATCGTGGACCTATTGGGAATTTCGACCCCTCTTCTTCACTTGAGTAATTAAATTGTCTAAGTTTGAGTCGTTGTTTGGTTTATCCACATAAGTAGATTGAAGTTGTTTATGGGGTGTCTATTCCGAAAGGGATCTTCCCATTGGAATTTTAGTCGAACAGATATTTGACTTGCTTTACCAAATTATAGTTTTTTCCTATCATGTCGCCCATTTCAAGAATCCTATCGTAGATTGATATGGAGACTGAGGTTTCAATCTCATGTATTAGAGCATGAGTTAAACTTTAAATTCACAACAGTCTATTGCTAACATGGAGGTAAACAACTTGTTACAACATATAACTTGGACCAAATTTAAAATAAATAAAATAAAATAAAATTTGAAAATGTAGGGATCAAAACTAGCGAAAACTCCAAATATGGCCCAACTCGAAAATCTAAGAAAATTCAAGGGGTATAGAACCATTTAACCCTTTTTATAATAATTAGGTTGGATTTTTTCTAATTCAAGTTCAAGTTGAGTTTTAAATGCAAAATTAGTATGGACCCGAAACAGAAATTATTGTACTTATTTATGCAACCACAACCCGTAAAATTGTGGGTCGGAGGCGCCTACAAATTCATATCCAAATTATTAGGTCTAATAATAATGGATTGGTCAACTACTTAAGCCGATAGTGCTTGTTTGTTAACTTTACTACATAAAAATAGGTTGACTATAGTTATTATTAGTGCATTATTCAGCAATGTTTCAAAAATTCAGGTCGGCTTGTATTTTCTCTCATACAATGGTACCAAACATGCACTTATTGATTCTTTATTATACTAACAGATCTGACCTTGTAGGACTCATTTCGGAATTTAACTTTTAGGTAGCGTTTGTTTAACAAATTTTAATTCAATTCCAAGGATTTTGGGACATGTTGGGTATTAAAAATTTGTAATTATTGCACTCGTTTAACTTTTTTATAAGGGCAAATTCGTAATTTAAAAAAAAATTTGTCTCCTAAGATTAGTTAAATAAATTCAAATTCTCATGAATTGAAATACCATAGTTGATGTGTTATTTCAATTTCTGCAAATTTTAAATAATTGAATTGATGGGAATCAGTGGATTTCACAAATTGAGAGTTTAAAATTAGGTATTTAAATGTAAGGAAAGTAAGTTGTAATTATTTTAATTAAGTTAGAGAATAAATTAAACGAACTGAAACATCCTGGACTCTCCCTTAGCAAAACCTCGAACATTCGGCACTTAGACGTCCCTTTTTGCACCCCGCGTGCGTGTCTAAGTTAGCCTTTTACCCATGATGCCGATGTATTGGCGAGGAACCACTCCTCAAGACAGCACCCTTGCTATAACGGATCCACGGATCAGCAACTCCCGGCTGTCTGTGCAAGTGTTGGACAGCCCCTTGGTCCAAACACAAAAAGTGTAACACACAATTCCAACTCTCAAGCACAAAGGATAGCAAGTATGGATGATGGGATCGAACTTGTCTTTACCATATTCAAAGTAATGGTACAAAGTCTGGTCATCCATGGGCAAGAAAGCCCTCTTCTATTTATAATACAAAGCTAACCAACTAAACTACTAAATCCTAAGCCAAATAGGTTATTCTAATTAAAGTAGGAAAAGGCATAACGTGGCTTCTTTGATGAACAACTCCAATTCCTTCTTCATTAAGGAATCCTTAACATGGAAGGCCTTTGCAAATGTTATTTGACACATCATGCTTCCAAGTCCTATGTGCTTGTAAGCTCCTTCGTTGATCCTTGAAGACAACACAACAATTACCGCGCCTATCAAGTGTATGATGCCACCTCGTACTTGCTTTGCCCTTTTCCATCTTTTGTCGATGAAGTGTATCATTGCTCTCCACCTCATGGTTATATCACACATCAAGCAAGCCACCTCCACCTTAAGAGTCATAGTACCATATCTGCACACCACCGTGCACCTTACGCTTGCACACTTAATATATATATATGGAAAACATGTTTTATGGCCAGCACCTTACTCTCCCAAATGGTTTCCCATGGAACCTTCCATCCGAAGTAACGTCTTTCCATTCTTTCATGCCCACACGCTAATGAGACCTGCATCTCCGGATGAATAACATGCAAGAAGTGTATCCCCGAGTGACTTGTATGATAGAGGCGCATACTTGCACGCGTCTCCGGACAAATAACATGGTCACGATCATTAAGGTCGTGATAGAACGCTACCTTAGTGTGCAATGTGTCATGCAGATAAATCTAATACATATATGATTCAAAAATTAGTCGGATAAAATCAATTTTAATTAGATTAGATTCAAATGTATGCAGGTACATAATCATTCGATCTCGTCAATTTGGAACTAATTGGTGCTTTTGACACATAAGATCGACAATTTGAACTCAAAATTGCAAGTCACCTGCAGCCTGACCGATTCTTTTCAGGTTCAGGTTACACATCCTACTTTTGGGTAAGGCAAACACGCGAACCTGCACATTTTACATGCAAACTTGATTCCAAACCGACATGTGACCCAGAACTCACAACCAAACGAACTTATGCCTCGTGAACTTGCACATTTTATATGCAAACTCGATTCCAACCCGACATGTGACCCAAAACTCACAACCAAACGAACACATTTTATATGCTAACAACAATATTGTTTACAACTTTTGCATTTACGTTATGTTCATGCTATTAGACATTACCCGAAAAGATTGATTTGATCTATCTGATACAAAACAACATTCTCAACAATGCACATAGAAGTAGAAGCAAATTTAGGTAGCCACCAAAAATGGCTCAAATTTAGGCCAAAACATTGAAACACATTGAAGAAACAGTTGCTTTAGCTATCAGAAACAGAAGATCCAAAACCAATGCTGAATTTGAAGCTGAAGCAAGTCAATTGATGACCTCTCTCATCTTCCATATCCATTTTGAGAGTGTAAGGACCCTGCAAATAAATAAATCGATCGAATGTTGTCAACTATGTGGAAATCTTTTCCAAAGATAACTTAAGAAAAAGAAAAAAAAAGCCCAGTGCATGAGGCTCCACCTCCACTAGTGTGTGATCAAAGCAAAGAGTTGGCAATTCAGATTTCATGTTGGGTTTTGGTTTGAAAAACCCGAACCTGGCCCGCAAGATGTGTCCAAACCTATTCCACTTGATATCTCTTGAAAAGACCTTGAGTTGACTATTTGGACACCAGCATCGGGCACCCGAAGAATGAAAATGTCATTGCAATTATCATTCCTTAATATTTCTAATCCAAACACTACTTAAAACTTTTCGGAAGCATTAAATCCGAGTAAAGAGAAACTCACAGGTGGGGTGAAACCGGGTAAAACTTGGGTGTGAGAGAGCACAAAATCACCGTGCGTGATAGGGCACGAAATTTCCTGACAAAGGTCGTGGATTTCCTTATGGACATGTACTCCATAGAAAGAAACATCTATCACGACTTTTCCTCGTGAAATGGCTCGACCTGCACGAAAAGAACAACTCTATATTATCTTTTGTATTTTATCGATTTAAAGGTTTTGTATCGTAGAATTTAAACAAAACATAACACGAATCAACGTGAGTGTAATTCGAAGCCATTGTGATCAATCAAGATGAAAATACTTAGAGATTGAATCTTCACTTAATAACAGAACCTTTTATCCCAGCCCACGAATTCCCTACTAAGACCGGTGGGGAAAACAGCCAATTGCTTATCTATACCAAACCAGTGTATTAGAAAGCCCCTGAGGTGTGAGGCACAAACTTAGAGCTTCAAATGAAATGGGGCAATGCGCTTTCATTGAGGTATGTGCCTCAATGCTGCATTTGAGGCGCTGTTGAGTAGAGCTTGAAAATGAGCCAACTGGTAGGGCCAAAAAAAAAAAAAAAAAAAAAAAAATAAACAAGTAAGCTCATTGGGGCACTTTTTGTCGGCCAAGTGATGGCCCGAAGCCTCAGACCGGGCCAAAACGCCCACATATTTATCGGTCCACTTTCTGCCGGACTAGCATTATCGAGCCGGACCAGTAATGGCCCATTTGCCAACTCTATGGTTGAGGCACGCTTCAGCCAATCTTTTGCTATTCATCACATATCTTGAACTGAAATAAAAGCGAAATCACTATAATTCATGTCCAAATACTTGAACTTAAACGATAGACCTCGAGCTACTAAAGGACTTATCAAATACATTGTTTTTTTTTTCCACTCACAATAACACCAAATTAAAAGCATATCAACAAAGTTTATGTACAAATAGAGCTAAACCTCCATTATCAAGAGATAGAATCACTAAACTAAGCAGATTAAACATATAATAATCTGAGAAATAAAGAAAGACAACCAAAACAGCAAGACCCGAAATGTTACCTGTAGAAGCTGAGATGTTGAAGGTTGCCGGTTTGCCTGGTGACACCGGATCAGGCGATATCTTGACACCTTGCACCTTTACATCATAGTTTTCTTTGTGGTCTGTATACATACAATATATATTTATATACACACACATATATGAAAACAATAAATTTGCCAACAAAACTCAACTCAAAATGCACCTTCTAGGCGCAAGTTCTCTGAAATCACAAATCAGTCTTAAAATCCACATACAAAATTTCAATTCCATTTCTTATCTGCATTCATGCAATATTTATATATTACAAAATTATCAGAATGCCAACAAAATTGCACTAATATGTACCCTCTGGGAGAAAAATTCTATCAAAACGAAGACAAATCTTAAGATTCACAACAACAAAAACAAGAAGCAAAAAAATTGATTGAATTTCAGTTACACACATATCAAAAGTGATCAATATGCCAACAAAAATCCACTCAAAATATACCTTCCAGGAGCAAGACAAGTTCTCCAAAATCATACACGAATCTTAAGATTCACAAACAAAATTTCAGTTTCATTTCTTATCTATCCATGCAATTTATATATATGACACAATTATCAGAATGCCAACAAAAATTCACTCAAAATATACCTCATTGGATCAAATTCTTCCAAAACAAAGACAAATCTTAAGATTCCCATGAAAATTTTCAGCTCCATTCATCAACTAGCCAACTAGCTTATTAGATCTAGCAAAACACACACAAGCCAAGCCAAAAGGGTTTACTCATCAACAAACTTTTCAGCTCCACTCATCAACTAGCTCATTAGATCCAGCTACACCATTAATAAAGGCCAAGCCAAAAGGGTTTTGAAAAAATGGAAACTTTACTTGACAAAACATAATTGCAAGTAAAAATTTTGCAAACCCATCTCAAAACAAGCAAATGGGTTACCAAAAATAACAAGAACTCACCACAGTATTTGACATCAATGGCCTGGGTAGTACCAGCGAGGAGCAAGCAAATGGAGAAGAGAAGCAAAACGGTGCGTTTCGACTGATCCATCGCCTCCATCGCTAGCTTGGTTCTTGATGCGAATCGCTGAAGATCTAAGCACTTGAGACTTTATGAACTCGGCGACAAGTTTAGAAATTTGACACGATTGGGTACCCGACAATTTTAGAATTTGACGAATCCTTATAAAAAAATAAACAATAATAATTAATATTAGCTGAAGAAAAATATCTGGGAATAAATTGTGGTTTTGAATGATAATTGCTATAATGACGTCAAAATACTAATTATATTTATTTAAGATTTAATTTTAATCAGGTGTCTAAATTTAATAAAAATATAAGTTAAGTTTCAGTGCTAGCATTTATATAAACCATTTTTTGTTATTGAAAAGAAATGTGGAGTTTGTGACAAATATTAATATATTATAATTTCTTCAAAATATAATGTTATACTACTTTTCTTCTTAAAAAAAAGTTGTTTTTTCTTTATATATTAAAAATTGACGTCATTTAAGAATTTAGCTAAAAATATTACGTCACATATACAAATAAAAACTTAAATGATTATTTATACATGTAATGTAAACGTCCACGTGAGCATTGTTAACAAAATGTTAATATCAATTGGCGGTGGTGATTTGTACATGTTATATTGGCATTCATGTCAACATAAGTTTACACAAAGTTAATTTCATTCAACAATATTTGAGTCGACTCAAAACAACATTGGTCATGGTCAAACATTATGTATTTCGGTCTTTTCTTTAAGTGTAACCAAATTTCAACCTGTTTCGAATAAGTAAACTTGTGACTCAATTTTCCATCAAAACTAAGATATTTAAATTATAAGCTGTAAATAAATAGCTATTTCCCAAAATTTGGGACAAAAACATAACTAGAAACCAATTGTTTTGTCCCAAACTATAACCCAAAAACACTCTATACCCAATTTCTGCTATCACTATTATGTATTAAGAACAAAAAAATAAATAGTAAATCACAAACCAGAATGAATGTTAACATCACTGCTGTGCACATTGCACTCTCTGGCCTCTCCCATGAGTGCCTTCCTCTTCTTCCTGATTAGCCTCAGCTCGAGCTTGTTGCTCGGCCTCAGCTTGTTGCTTCTTGTTGAGATCGTGCAGTGTCGTCTCCTCACACTCGCTCAGCTGGATAGGTTGCTTTGGGGGCAGCGCGGCCTCCAGCGCCTTAACTTGGGCTGGAGCCATTGAGTCCGGGAAGGTTACCGTGAAGTGAATGTAGAGCTTCCCCTTCATATGCGGTGTCTTGTGCATTGGCATTCCCTCGTTCTTGATCACTTTGTATGAATCTGCGTGTTTGAGACCAATGTTAGATTAAAGAACCCGAGAAAAGTCTCACATTCCATTGAAGTAACAAAACAATAAGTCGCTAATTCCTATTCTAATTCTTGATTTCTACTTCTGAATCCGAGAAAGGTCACATTCCATTAAAGTAGCATGCACAATAAGAATCTCATTCTGATTTCCGTTTGTGAGCAAACATTCTAAACCAAACGCTACCTAAGTTCGTATGCATTGCTTACCTAAAGTCTCACACTCCAGTACAGTAGCGTTTGGATTCTAAATCTCATGACCCAAAAATTTCAAATTCAAACACTCACGATTAGAATCTTGTTGACATTTTGATTCTTGATTTTTGATTATTGAACAAACATTATAATCCAAACGCTACCTAAGTTCGTTTGCGTTGCTTACCTGGCTTCACGACTTCCCCAGGGTTCGATTTGATCCGTAGTTGCCGACCATCCAAGTGAGTCAACACAAACTGAAACCCGCAAAGAGCCTCAGTTAGAGAAAGCGTACGTTCCACGAATAGGTCATCGCCTCTTCTCTTGAACTTGGGATGCTCCTTCTGCTTTAGGACGAACACTACGTCCCCAGTGACTGTTTCGGGCTGTAATAACGCAAAATTCATTCATTCATTCTCGTAAGCAGCAATGACAGATACGCAACAAATTTAGTTTACAATTTAAGTTACATACCTCCTCGTTTGCTTTTCCGGGGAATGTGATTTTATCCCCATTTCCCATACCTTTCTCCACAATTACTTCTACCACTTCCTTCTCCTGCACAACTCTCTCCTTTGCATAGTTTACACCGATCTTTGACACGGATAATCTTTCCGGTACCATTGCAATCACTGCAAGGATGGTGCATATGTTGCAACATACGCCCCATTGAGAGTTTCATTCCAGTTCCATGACAACCAGTACATGTCATTGCAGCTCCGGATTTTGATCCCTTGCTGCAATCATTCACATTTCAACATCACATATCAGCATACATCATCAGAGCTTAAGCTAACTATCCTACATATACATATAGGTACTGGTATAGAATGAGAATATCATTCTTTGCAGTTCCTGTATGCGTGCCATGTTGGAGGTCGACCATGTGCCAAATGGGCTTACGTGTACATGACACGATTATTAAACGTGTTGGGTACTCCAACACGAACATGAAACAATTACAAAATCAATGAGCCCAAATACATAATGAGATCCTCATTCTTTGCAATTTATGTGTGCGCTGAGTTGAAGGTTGACCATGTGCTAAATGGGCCAACAAGAACATGACACGACTATCAAACGTGTTGAGTACTCCAACACGAACATGACACAATTACTGTGCCGCGTTGAAGGTTATTCATATGCTAAATGGGAACATGTTGGACGACACAATGAGCCCAAACACACTTAATTTGTGTCGTGCCGCGTACTGAGACACGAATTGCCATTCCAAAATTTTAAATCCAAACGCTACCTCAGAAACGACAACAATGTACTTACCCGCTGCACTTGGAGCATATCACATTGCGCGAGAGGGAGAACCTCTTGGATGTCCCGAGATACATATCTTCCAACGAGGCCTTCAGCATGTAAACCGTATCCTCTCCTCGCCTTTGCCAACTTGCCGAACCGCCACCACCTGCTCACAGATACATGTATACATGACTTTTACAAGGCCAATCTTCACAAGACACTACAAACACTAAAACCTCAAAATGATATCAATGATCTCTTACCTCCATATTGGTTCTCGCCAAAGAAAGTTCCGAAAATATCAAATGGGTGATGGGCATGGCTGCTACCTGCCATTCCTTCCTTCAGTGCATCTTCGCCATATTGACCGTATATCCCGCGCTTCTCAGGGTCATTCAGTACCTCATAAGCCTCAGACACCTCTTTAAACTGCAATAGTTATTGAAATGTTAAGCTCAATTATAAAGCAATTATAGGACTAAATCATGAAACTGAAGCAAACAAACACCCAACTGTTCACAAGATTACAATAGGGCAATTGAGCTATGGGACAACGCGCGTAGGCCTAAGGGATGGACAGATGTAGCATATATAATTCAAATTCAAACTCGCGAACTCACTTGTCAAACATTACAATTTCCCTTGTAACTAAGCTATGGACAAGTAGCATAATTAAACTTCATACTTGCAAACTTACAAATTACAAGCTATAGCGAATCATCAGTATTTCTGAACAATTATTGTAATGTTTGTATGCTCTGTATTCATTCATATAACACACAATCAACTTTTCACAAATACACACAAATTGGAAGCTATCGAGTATCGTGAATCACAATCACTGTAGCTTTGATCCGAGCACAAGATACCAAAATCAATCGTAAACAATGTGCAATCAAATCAACAAGAACAGGAAATCACCTTCTCAGGATCACCGCCCTTGTCGGAGTGGTTCTTCAACGCAGCTTTCCGGTAAGCGAACTTGATATCCTCCGGCGAAGCATTCTTCGAGACTCCGAGTATCTCATAGTACCTCGAATTGTCGCTAGTCTTCGGCGCTCTACAAAACATCTTCTCTCAAGTCACAGATCGTTCTCGTCTTCAATATTACGGTAAATTTGACCGTTAAATCGGTTCGCGTGTCAATGGAAGTCTCAGAGGTCTGAAGGAGGTGGAGAATGAGTGCAATGCGTAAGAGTATTTATAGGGTACGATCTCTTGAACAAGATGGTTCTGGAATTTTGATTGTAGTAGTACAGTTAGGATTAGAGCGGGAAATACATGGTTTGTGTACGGTTAGGGTTATAATTGGAAATTTGGGTCTCGAAATTTCATACTGATTTACGCTTAAATTTAAATAAATTGAAGTCCGACTGAATGTGATCGGAATCCAATATGAAATTCAAATTACCGCATCTCGTTGTGGTGTGTTGTGATTGGATTTTAGAGGCAACTGAGCTTGTCTGGTTTAGATTTATATATGACACAGGACCATGGTGGGTTTTGACTCGCACAAACTCGAACGAATTGAATTCAATAATTGATATTAATTGTGTTCAGAATTGAATACTTGGAATAGAAGTAGAATTTTTTTTCCATCTAACTTTGAATCCAACCTACATGTGCTTCAAGTTTGTTCGGATTTTGAGAGTCTAGTTGGGTCGGGTCAAGTATCACTTTTTAAGTATAACACGTGTAACTTCGCCCATGCTCATCTGATCCGACGTCAAATCCAACCCTCAAAAATCAAATTCCAGGTACCCGCAAAGCTCAATTTACTATATGAAAAGAGAACAAAACCACAAATACTCGTTTAAGCATCTCATGGAAAAAGAGGTACTTGAATTATAGAATTGCAAACACATAGATACTATTTTCTTAGACCTAACAACTGTCAAAACAATCCCACCAGTTTCTGCTATCAACAGTTAAAAGTTCAGCTTCTGCTTCTATATTGGAAACAAAACAAAATCAAAATGAAAATGTTATCACTGCTGTGCACATTGCACCCTCTGGCCTCCTCCATGCATGTCCTCGTCTTCCTCCTCGTAAGCTTCGGCTTGAGAATGTTGTTTTCTTCGCATCTCTTCTTCGATGTTGACATCGTGAAGTGTAGTCTCCTCGCACTCGTCTAGCTCCATATCGCTCAGCTGGCTAGATTGCCTTACTGGCAGCACAGCCTCCATAGCCTTGCCCTGGTCCGGGTTTAGCGAGTCCGGGAAATCTACTGTGAAGTGGAGGTAGAGCTTGCCCTTCATAAAGGGCCTCTTGTGTAGTGGCATCCCCTCCTCGTTGATCGCTTTGTATGAATCTGTAAAGTTGATGTCAATGATAAGTTAAAGAATACGCAGGAAGTTTCACATTTACATAAGGTGGGTTCAACACGAATATGACGTGATTGACAGAACGGGATTAGTTAGCATGTCACAAACACGATCAAGATAACCCAAAACCCACTAAAATTTGTGTTTTTCGACACGATATGACCCAAATTAACATCCCTAGCCCAGATTCTTGTTTTATTTAACATATTGTAGTTCAAATCTAGTATATCGAAAATCAAAAAAATTTCAAATGACATGGTTTGATGTATGGCTTGATTTCGCCAAATCCAAATTCTTGTTCTACCCAAATACAAAATTTGACTCAAATTCAATTTTTCAAATGAAATCTTAACTCCCAAACAAGCCATAAGTTCAAATCTACACATACCTGGCTTCACAACTTCCCCAGGGTTTGATTTGATTAGAAGGTGCCGGCCATCCAAGTGAGTCAACACGAATTGAAACCCGCAAAGAGCCTCAGTTAGAGAAAGAGTATGTTCCACGAATAGGTCCTCGCCTTTTCTCTTGAACTTGGGATGCTCCTTCTGCTGTAGGACAAAGACTATGTCCCCGGTGACTGTGTCAGGCTGTAACAGAACAAAATATGTTCATTAAGTCTCGTAAACAGAAATGTCAAACTGGTTGCAGTTTAGTTTACAAGTTGGGTTACGTACCGCCTCATCGGCTTCTCCAGGGAATGTGATTTTCTGCCCATTTTGCATTCCCTTGTCCACAACTACTTCCAAAGCTTTCTTCTCCTGCACAACTTTCTCTCCTCTGCACTGTGTGCATCGGTCCTTATCGTTGATAGTCTCTCCGGTACCCTTGCATTCATTGCAAGGGTGCTGCATCTGTTGAATCATGGATGGGCCGAGATGCCTGATTGAGACTTTCATACCGCTGCCCTGACAACCGGCACACTTCATCGAAGCTCCAGATTTTGATCCCTTGCTGCAAATGACACGGATAATAATTAGGGTTTGGATTTTCAGTCATTTATATTACGATGCAACAGTTATGCACTCACCCACTGCACTTGGAGCATATCACATTTCGTGAAAGCGAAAGCTTCTTGGATGTCCCGAGATACAGATCCTCCAGTGAGACCTTCAGTGTATGAACCACATCCTCTCCACGCCTTTGCCTTCTTCCCCTACTGCTACCACCACCTGCTCACATACAGTTACATGAATACAAGACCAATCGTTCCAATACTATACAACACCGCAAGCACTAAAGTTTACAAATATGAAATATAATATCTTTTACCTCCAAATCCGCCCCCACCAAAGAAAGATTGGAAAATATCAAATGGGTCATGGCCACCGCCGCCACCAGCTCCCATTCCTTCCTTGAGTGCATCTTCACCATATTGATCATATATCTCACGCTTCTCAGGGTCACTCAGTACCTCATAAGCTTGGGCCAGCTCTTTGAACTGAAACAATTATCTAGAATGTTAGGGTAAACTATAAAAACCTGAAAGCAACAACAAAATAACAAGTTTAATTGTCACTTGTCTGACATAACAAAAACCATCTCTGTAGATATAAACCAAAACTAGGAGAAACATCATGAAACTGAACCAAATAAAACACCACTCAATAGCATTTGAATTCACACTTGGATCTCACCATTAGTGTTTCTCTAGAAACTAAGCTATGGAAAAATAGCATAACCATACCACAATACGAAACCCTGCATGGATGATCTAAAATCTTATTACAATTCTATAAAAATCAAGTAACTGATGATTCTTCCACAGACATAAAAAAATATCCATCAGATTACAATTCTAAAAGCCAAATCTCTTCTGACCTTTAACTTTTTGCTCCTCAATTTTCTCATCCGAATATATATACAAACTTATACTACACAAACTTTCATTTTCTGTCCCTCGATACGCAATCACCATCAACATAGGTTTGATCCAAACACAATATACCCGAATCGACATAAACATTGAGATTACTAACAAACATAAATTTTTTTTAAGAATTGACTACAGATACCCAAATCACGCAGTCACAATCACAATCACAATCACTGATCCGAACATAAGACACCAGAATCAGGTAAACAACGTGTAATCTCCATGTACAAATCAATGTGCCATCAGATACTAATGTAAAATCCCCAAATCCCATTTTCACCTTCAACTTTCTTCTCCTCAATTTTCTCATCGACACTCCTACCTTTTAATTTTTTTATTCCTCGGTGGCCAAAAATTAAGAATCGGCTACAGATACTCAAAACTTACGCAATCACAATCAACATAGGTTCGATCCGAACACAACATACCAGAATCGACGTAAACAATGTGCAATTAAAACGAAAACTAACGGTTAAATAAACGGGAACACAAATTTACCTTCTCGGGATCACCTCCCTTGTCGGGATGGTTTTTGATGGCAGCTTTCCGGTAGGCCTTCTTGAGATCCTCCGGCGAAGCATTCTTCGACACTCCAAGCACCTCGTAGTACCTCGTATTGTCGCTCTTCTTCGGCGCTCTTCCGTACATGTTGCCTTCTCAGATCGGTCTCGTCTTCGATTTGTTTGGGGAATTTTACCGTTGAATCGGGAACTGCAAGGTTCGTATCAATGGAAGTCTGAGAAAACGCAGTGCTCTCAGATTGTTCGCAGCAGAGAGACAGAGGCTGTGCAAGAGGCAGAGTATTTATACGGTTGTGATCGTTACCGTCGTTGGCAACGGACGGCTGCGATTGAGTCCCGTGATGTGGCGTGATTCAGGAAAGAAGGTTCTAGAATTTTTATTTTGGTCATTTTCTTTCTTTTCTTTTCTTTTTCGGTGGAGGGCTGGCCATGGAATCGTTATTCTAGAAACTTCTTAACATCTGAGTTCAACGTTTTATTTCACACGTGCAATTTTTTGTGTTGTTAGATTCGTAAAATCTAAATAATTATAAATAAATAAATACAAAAAAAATGATTATGTGACGAAAAGATGTGCAATTCATGTTAGTAACACGACAATAAAATAGTATATTTGAGCTCACTCATTTTATAATTGTGTCGTATTCGTGTTGAGTTTCTAAACACGCACTCAGATTAACTACCCATGTGGTGACACGTTCGACATGCCCAACATGCACAATTAATGGTGTAATTGTTGATTAAACATATTAACATTATTAGGATTTAAATGATCCGATGAACAAATATTTAGAGATAGGATATAAAATGAAAGCGAAATTGGACACCGAATCACGGGCAAGACAGAAGAATTTCAGTATAAATTTGGAGATATAACACTCTCTCTAATTATACAATGAGAGAATAATTAGACATCTCTCTCTTGAAACTAGGAAAAACACTCTCAAATATATTACACTCTATTGGGAGATAAACACTTGAATTGTTGTTGCTCTGGGATGAGAGAAATGGCAGAGCCAAAGCTCCCTTTTATAGGCAGAGAATTGATACTGCACAATTGGAGGATGCAGCTATATTTGACAAAAGTCATCAGCTCCTCCCTTTGTCAAAGCTATCCCACAAATTGAGGGATATGTCCCGCCACCATTTCAACACCACAACCACATGCTTTCAACGAACATGTCAAATGTGTTAGTTCTATCATGCAGAATATTTTATCATGCTTGTGTCAATCGTGTAATGTCATATTAACACGATTTATTTAGTTATCATGTTAAATGTGTTGTGTTAGCGTTGTATCGTGCAACACATAAACGACCATTAGTGTAACATAAACACGACACGCAGGCTAAAAGATACATGCACCAACACGCAACCCGTTGCTATTTCACTATACATCAACGCATATTTGTGTGATTACTAATGGAGGGCAAGACTTGCAACTTAGGAAGTTGGTCAGTGATATCCGAGAGCTACTGGACAGGGAATGGCAGTTGAATCTGCAATGGGAAATCGAGTAGTGGATTGTTTGGCTAACCTTGCGTGCATGAGCGGGAAGGAGCTCGAATTGTTTTCGAGTGGCTCCTATGGAAGATGCAATTGCAGCTGTAGATGATATGAATGGACGAAGTTGTTCGAGAATGATCCTGGATGGGATTGTTGTTATGCCTATGGCTTAGTTTGTTTTTAGTTTTCCTATACCAAAAAAGAAAAAAAACGATTAAAATTTTGTTTCCATACTCCTCAACAATACAAACTATCGAGTTTAGCAATACAAGGGATTCATAGAACACCTCATCATTTTGACGAAATCACATCATGCATCAAATACTCGTTGAAACTAAAGTTCCGTGACAAAATTGTAGATTGTGTTACACGCAAAAAAATGTGTGATTCTTAGTCAATGGACTATATATAACCGTGGTACGTCGTGAAAAAAAAAAACCAACAAAATATTTATCAAAAAGAAAAAAGTAATAAAAATGTTACCTTAATGTCTTCTCTTATCGAACTAGATTTGATCGTGCAATAAAATCGACTAAAACCCAACAACCAACAAGTACACACTCTACACCCAAAGTTGTGGCCAAAATCTATCTTGTGTGTATACATATATTGCAAATTCGAGTTGTATAATATAGAATCTATTGATTTTCAAATCGAGTTGTGTTTGTTATTGATAAATTGCTGATCAAGATGGGCAAATATGTCATCTCCAAACATACTATAAAACCCCACGAATTGTATTTTTGCAAGTTCGAGTGACGAAAATAGGCTCGGTCAAATTCGAAAGAACCAGCTCAGATTCAGTCGATTTGATGGAAAGTCGACTCGGAAATACCAAAAATGCCGGTTCAGTAATGTAACCGGTTCGGTGGGGACACACCGATTTAGCATCCCCGTGATTGACTCCTCGGTTTCATGCATGAAAACGACCAGACGGAGACTATACATACTAAAACTACGTCGTTTTCCACCGCTTCTCTCCCACCTTGCCGGCTCTTTTATCAATCTAGACAGAGAAAGTGACTAGCAGACAACGAAGAAGAAAGCTAGAGAGAGAAAGTGCGTGTTGTTCGCTTCGATGATTGGAGATTCTGATAATCTCGAAAGTTGAATTTGGAAAGGAAGAGACGTTGATGTTTTGACTCCTCGCAGATCCACAGTTCTAAAGGTATCGCAATCGCATTTTTGCCTATTCTCTTTGTTCACTGTGTTCGTTTCTGCATTGCTTGAAATTTCTGGTGATTTGAGCTGCTGGACCTCGCGATCGGTTGATCTGGTTCGATTTTACCTATTTGGTTAATTTCTGGCTGTGAATTTGGCAATTATGTGGTTTTGATTCGGTCTTTGCATTTTTGTTAACCTTTGACTTGCAATTGAGTTTGTTTTTTGGGGTGAAAAATCGATTGTGTGAACAGTTGAGGTCAGGAGCATTGGTTGTTTATGACATTACTGTCATTTTTTTTAGCTCTTGAGGTTAGATTGAGATGCAATTCTATATTTGGAAATTATGAGATCTTTAGTCTGTCACTATATAAGAGATTATGGCTATTTATGATAATCTACTGTGTATTTGTGCTCTTTGATTGAGTCTGGTTCTGGTTCTGGTTCTGTGTGCTTGGAATTTTGCAATTTTGTTTACATGGTTGGTTTATGAGGTTGAAGATATGGGAGGATCACATTGCTGTTATCAGTATCAGTTTGTTTAAATCTGCTGAAATTTTTGGAGTGAATTTATGCATTCTTAGTTCTGTGTCAGCTTGCAATTGTAATTTATGTTTTCAGTGGGTGAGTAGCAGCAATGTCAGCATGTGAGTCTCTGTTTTAGGAGTTGCTGATGCTACTAAATTTTGTAGAGGATAAATTAACCAATTCCTGCAGAACATAGGACTATAGGAGGGCAAGAGTTTGGTTGCGTTTTTAAAATCGGAACTCATATTCAAAGACCTTTGTGAGGAATGAACAGGTGTAGATTCTGTTGATTATGTCTTGACGTTCAGCCAACTGTGGATCAGAAAATCCACACTACTTGTGCTCATGCTGAACCCATGAAAAATTATTCACTTGATATCCAATAGGACATTTAGACATGGTATAATGATTAATTAATAGCTAAACTATAATATTAAATAGGATAAGGGATTGTCCATCTTCTTAATGTACAATGGATATGGTCCTCACAATTCTATAATGTCACTTGCATAAAGTTTCTCCTCTGAAAGTGCTATAATTTGATACATCTCTGGAATATGTTAACTGATAGAGTAGCCAAGTTCATTTTCAAGACTGAAGCATCATCTTAGACTCTTAGTTGCAATTATGTATCTCAATATTTATACGTTAAGGTAGTTGGTGGATTATGTATTTATTACAGTGTATCGGTGTCCTTGCTATAGCTATATCTGAACCTGTGCCCTTAGAAAAAAAAAAACAAAGATTATGAGTTTCTTCATTTAATGTAATGCTATTTTACATCTTAATTATTTTGCTTTTAGATAAAGGGCTTGTAGTATCTTATTTTCAGTTGCTTTATCAGTATGATATTATTTCAGACACAAATTATCAAACTTGTTTCTTTCATTATCAGTCTTCTACCGTTGATAAAGTTATAGTAAAGAGTAGAACATCTTACCTTATTGTTATTTATAAACTTTTCTCTGGCAGTTTTTTCTTTATTTGCTGACCTCACTGAGGCTATGGGCGTATCGGGAAAATGGATTAAAGCCTTGGTTGGATTAAAGAAATCAGAAAAATCACCATCGTCGGAGAATAATGGAAGTGTAGGTTTTACTTTCCCTTTTGTATGCTATTTAATTTTTCTGATTTTTTTTATCTTATTTAAAAAAAATTGAAATTAGTATTGTCACATGTACTCAACTAGCCTTCAGTTATTTACTATCCTAATGTTATGGCCTAAAATGAGATTTCTAATGCAAATTATCTAACTTATCTTGAAGATATGGGTGAATACAGTATTTGTTAGTACTATACTAGTATACTTGCATATAGGTTGGTGTACATATGCTCACAACCTTCCAAAGAAAAAAACAAATAAGAATTACACATTTCCTTTTCAATTGGCAGCAGAGATCTAATTTAGTTTTTCTACAATTCTTTTAAAAAAATGGTATGATTAGGTTTCTGGGAGTGGAGATGCATGTTATAGTTTCAAGTGTCTGTGCACTTGTTAAAGTTAAATGCTTCATACCTTTTAGTTAATAGTGAGAAGTTCAATCCATTTGTTGCAGAAATCAGCTACTAGCAAGTCTCGACATCGAAGAAAGCATTCTATTGAGATTAATACTGATAAGCTTCAAGATGAGTTAAATCAAAATGTGAATCCAACAGTTGGAGATACCAATAGTTCTTCAATCACCGATGCTGTTGCTTCACCATCAATCACACTTCAAGTGCAAGATACGACTCAAAATCAACAAATTCTGAGAGAAGATTGGGCTGCAACACGCATCCAAACTGCTTTTCGAGGCTTCCTGGTATTGGTTGCTCTCTGTCATCTTGTAGTTGTATATTGTTGGTGCCTGCATTTTTTAGTTAAAGGTGCACCTGCGATCAATCTTCTTTTCCTTAAATTCACATGTTACTATTAATATTGTTCAACGCCATGTCCAGTGTTTTATTCCTGAATCCTTATCCTTCCTCCTTCTTTAGCCTTTGATAGTAATCATGCCCATGAATAATTTAATTCAACCTAAACTTATTTTTTCAACAGTTTGTCATGGAAGTACATATGCAATATAAGTTAGTTATTTGCGTTCTTTGAACTACTTAATTAATACTTGTCCTATCCTTTCTAAGGTTGACTGTAGCTTTCTTGAAATTTATCAGGCTAGAAGAGCGCTACGGGCTTTGAAAGGACTGGTGAGACTTCAAGCCCTTGTCAGAGGCCATGCAGTAAGAAAGCAAGCTGCAATAACTCTTCGCTGCATGCAAGCCTTAGTGAGAGTCCAGGCTCGTGTGCGTGCAAGGCGTGTTCGTATGTCGTTGGAAAGTGAAACAGAAGAACATAACTTTCAGCAACAACTTGTAAATGAGACTCGTGTGCGTGAAATAGAAGTAAGAAACCCACCCACCTCTGCTAGTCATGGAAAGTGTTTATTGTAAGGATTAAGGAATGTATATCATATTTAGGTCTTAACTGCATTATGGCATTTTTTACTTTTATACAGGATGGATGGTGTGACAGTGTAGGGTCTGTTGAAGAAATTCAAGCAAAGTTATTAAAAAGGCAGGAGGCTGCAGCAAAGCGTGAGCGAGCCATGGCTTATGCTTTGGCTCATCAGGTGAGAATGTGATAGCATTCCTGTTGATGAACAAAGAATCTATTTTAATGACATTAGCAACATGCATGAAATGAAAAGTAGTCCTTTAGGAAGCAAGGTAGAGACTGAAAGAGAGGGAAAAAGGAGGAATCTACATTGCCTGTTTGTATTCTGGGATTCTGGATTTGAGGCAAATCCAATGTTTGGATGTTCAAAGAATTTGGATTTGGATTTGCCTCAAATCTTGTAGGATTCAAAATATGTCTACACTATGGGGTTTCAAATGAGAAGCAAGTTAAAACAAGTACAAAGTCTGTAGGTAACAACTAAAATACTAGTTTTTTTTTCTTCTTAAATTTTAGCTTGTCATAAAAATCATGTTTCCACAAGGAGCGGGAAATTTGGAATTTAAGTTGCCAAAGTCAAATTTCCAGCTTGTTCTTTGTATTATTATAAAGAATTTCAACACTTTTGTTGTATTATACAATGCTGTGAAATAAAATACAATCCTTAACTAGCACTTAGATTTATTTCAATTAACTGATGGTACATTGGATATGGTCCATGTTAATATTTGAAAATCATGTTAAATTCGTAGCAAAGATCTCTAAGCTTCACTCATAATGTGTCCTATGATGTGTTTCTTTTGCAGAAGGGTTAATGTTGCTATTTTTTATCTGCAGTGGCAGGCAGGCTCAAGGCAATTGGCTGTTCCTTCTGATTTTGAACCTGATCAAAGCAGCTGGGGTTGGAACTGGTTGGAGCGATGGATGGCTGTACGCCCATGGGAGAATCGCTTCCTTGACATTAATCTAAGAGACGGAGTGATGATTCCCGAGAATGGATCTGCTGAGGGTAAGAATGGTGCTAGATCGCAATTAAAATCTGCTGGCAAGAAACCTGTTTCGATTCATCACTCCAACATTATTAGTCAGAAGATAGGACCATCTCATTCCGATGGGAGTAATTCTTCATCTATTAAGTCAACAAGTGCACAAGAAGCATCCAACGCTATATTCGCCAAACCGAAGTCTAAGCCTTTTCTTGAAAATTCAGTTCAAGAAGCAAACCCGGGACCTGGTATTGGTTTGAGATCACGTAGCAACCCAAAGGAGAGATCCACACAACCGGATAAGCTGGCGAAGAAGCGATTATCTCTGCCTAATAGTGGTATGCTCCCTCTCTCTTCTGAAATATGTGTGCAAGCTTTAATATGATGGCCTCTTTGAAAGGACTGTCCAAACTAGTTAGGAGCAACAATGCTCTTACTTGCCTCAATTGCAGATTCATCTGCAATGTTCTAGTTCCAACACACGGACAACTAGAGCTGGCAATTTGGGCCCGAACCTACGGGTACCGAAAATCCGACCCACATTTTTTTTTTCAGCTTTGGGTCACATGAATTAGGCCCAGTTGGTTTTTGGGACGAGACCACACCTATTGCGGTTTGAGTTCGAGTTAGGAATATTCAACCCAAAACCGAATTGCTAGCTCTATGTTAACAACCATCGAACCTTTTAGGCCCCATTTATGATATGTCTGGATGAAGTATTATTTGGGCAAAATATCCATAATGTAGAAAACTTATTACAGTTTATTAATGGAAAATTGACCGAAATGGTCTCTCAAGTATCAAGACCTGACCAGTTTGGTTACCAAACTAATTGTATGCCAAAATGGTCTTCAACTATTGGAGAACCGACTGAAGAAATAACAAAGATTGAAACTAATATCTAAAGGATGTTAACGCAGGAACTATTTTGGCCAGCTTTCAATAGTTGGTGAACGAATTTGACTTAACATTTTGTTTAGGGACCAATTTAGTAAGGTTCTAATAGTTCAGAGACTGTATTGGTAGTTTATTTATCATTAACTGGATAGTATGTTCTGATTTTGGTTTGTTTTGACAAATTCGAGGAGGGTCAAAGAGGTACACTGATGCCTTAAATGGCCAATTCCTTCTTATGAAAAGTCGGGATCTAATTAGACCAATTGTTTGTTGACTTGTCTAAAGTAAGCTTATTCTATAAAATGAAACCTTTGCTAAGTATATTTTCTTGGTTTGAGCAGGCCAAGGACTCGGGGCTCAGGTGGTCCGGCATCCAGGTAGAACTGCAGTCAAAGGGACACCTGTCACTCAAAAGCCCAGTAAGGAATGATCTAAAGTCAATGGAAGAGTTGATTCAAATCCCGTGCAGTCCGTGGCATAAGAATCTCGCAGAAGACAACTCGTTCAGGCCATTTTTCCATCCACGTGCAGGTATTTGATCAGTTTGTATATACAGGTTCACAATGTGAGGAGATGCAATAATGGTCTTTTGTGCCACTGGCGCCAAAGCTTCTGCGAAGGTCTGGTCGGGAAGATTGGCTTTGCTTGCCACGGGGAATAAATAAGCGCAGCAGGTAGAACTGCAGTCATGTTATAGCCATCTCTATATACATATTGTTACGGTAATGCGATCATGTGGTATTTATTTGAAAATGTTCAAAATCCTAAGAGCAGCTCGCATTGAGATTAATGTTATTGTTAGGTTTCTTTTTCCACTTGAGTTGTTGAATAATGAGTATGTTCCTGTGATTAGTTGCACATTAGAAGTAAATTTGAGATGTGTATTTATTATGTAACGTTAAGTGTATTATTTTGAGACAAGTTATGTAATGATGATAATATGAAAATGATCCAAGCGAAGTACATGTGTTTTACGTTTACTTACGTACATTTATCATGCGAAAGTAGGAAAAACTGAGCTCACAAAGAATTATCGGTTGACTCTGATACAATTATCAGCGTGAAAGATGACGTGTAATTAGACCATACATTTATTGGTGCAAAATAGTATGTGTAATCTACATGACTACTCTCTCTCTCTCTAGTTTTGTGTGTGTGGATCTAATAAAAAATCAAAGTAAGAGTATAGAATACTTTATACACAGATAGCCTAACAGACGAAAATTCCGGCTAACTAAATTGAGTAGAAAGAACTATATCCAGTATGCAAAGCTTGAACTACCTAAAACGTTTTGGATTCCACCACCATCTTGTTCGACCCTCAACTCAAAGCTACACGAACTAAGATCGCGTCCGCCAACAACATGTATAAAATACATGTGAAACAAAACATCTTTTCGAAACCTATAGATATGAAGCCCAGAACATAGAGAGAGAGAGAGAGAGAAAACACCATAACTAAAAGCAGCTGAAATGTATATAATTCCTAAGTTGTGAATTGCTATTTTCTACCACAGACACACTTGAGAGGGAATAAAATACCAGCAGCGGACGCAGCTGCATAGAGAAAGAAGGAGAGAAAAAAGAAAAGCAGAAACACTGTGAAAAAAAACGAAAATCCCACATCGGACAGGAGTGGAGAGGAGAGGCGAGAGAGAGGCTATAATTGGAGAGGTGGAAGAATGAGAAAGGCACTTACCTGGACGGGGTCTATGGTCGATCAAGAAGGACTATGGCCTAAGTTTGGTGACCTCTATTGCACTCTGGAGGGGCACCAGCTTAACATCTCCCCAAGTGGGAGAGTGTACGTCATAATTTGTGCCAGCGGGGGCTTGCGTTCGCGCAGCCCCTACCCAATTCCAAATATAAGATTTATGTATTTGTTTTGGCTTTCATGTTTGTCTTCTTATATCATTTTGGTTTTTGATTGATACATGTAATCCAGTTTCCGCAATTATTATAAGCAACGGGATAGGAGGTCTACAAAGGTGTTTCTCACCCTCAGGTGGAGGGCGTCACTTTGTTATTTCTTATCGTGACCTCATAAATCTCATCTCATACTGTCGATAAGGAATCTCAAATTTCAGACCTCAAACGAAAATATATGACCAAATTGATGTTCCTAAATTACATATGTTATCGGTACAATTTATGTCAAATTCAAAACAAAATAACATAGTCGGAAACTATTTATAAAAAAATGAATTTCTTAAAACCAAATTAGAACATTTGGGACGTATAATTTGTTACAAATAGACTAGTTCAAGAAAAACAAATGCTAACAAAGAGACTAATTTGTCCTCTAAGGGATGATGCAGTGGTCAAAAACATACATTTCCATATGAGAGGTCGTGGGCTCAAATCACATTGCGAGCTAACTAGTTGGGTTTTTTATTAAAAAAAAAATGACTAACTCGGCGATTCAACTCAGCTCACCGAGTTAGACCCCACCAAAAATAACTAACCCTTGAAATCGTTTCGAAGTTGTTCTCTTACACGCTCTCCTCACCGTCCTCGAACCAGAGAGCCGACAACAGAAAAGTTCCTTCGAGACCAAAACTACAAAGAGTCTCTGCGAGAACCTCCGTTAGGGTTTTTCTTGTAGATCGAGAGAGATGGTGAGGAACGACAAGACCGCCCTCGGGAGGTCTCTGGTGAAGCACCACAACCAGATGATTAACCAGTCCAAAGATAAGGGCCGATTCTACAAGAGCCAGCACAAGGTCCTCGAGTCCGTCACCGACGTTAACGACATCGACGCTGTGATTCAGAAGGCCGACGAGACCGAGCGCTTCTTCTCCGACGGACAGTCTGTGCCAAACCTCCTAATCAATCTGTATGTTACCTAGAAATGCTTGCATCGTTTTTATTTTTTGGTTGATCGTTGAATTGATATTAGGTTAGAAATTGGGAGCTTCTGTTTCTGACATTGCTTCTGAAATGGGTGTTTTTTTCCTGTGCAATGGAGGTCTTGGAAATTGAAATTTATGTTGAATGAACTGAAAAATAGTAGCTGGTTCTGGAAAGGATTTGGTAGAATCATGCAATACTCTGTCCATTTTGCTAATAAACATAGCTTTGAGTTATATTGGAAAGTGTCAGAAGAATGAGCAGAAACTATTTCAACTCACCACCATCTTCATTCTTTTTGTTGATTAATTTTGCTCCTACGAATGTTGCATTTGTGTAGGGAAGGAAGCTCTAGCACCATTGCGATGACTCCCGAGGAAAAGAGAGTGCAACAGAAGAAGGAAGAGGCACGGCATGCTGGCAGCCTTTATATTCCACGCAGGTTTGTCTTCTTCACTTGTCAAGTTAGGGCTTTCCCAACCAAGTCTTCTTTATGTGGTTATTAGTGTTTCAAAACTTATTGTTCTGTAGGCCTCCATGGACACCTGAAATGAGTAAGGATGAGCTTCATGACAATGAATGGAAAGCTTTTCTTATATGGCGACGAAATCTTGCGAGGTTAGTCGTTTGAGTGTTGGAGTATGAGTTGAGTAAATATGTTGCTTCTCTGTGCATTTTATTGTGCACCGCTTGCGTATGGGCACATATCGGTTTGGTAGGATTAGTGACTTTTTGACTTGTATTGTATATATGTGTATGCTGCAGACTTGAGGAAAATGAGAAGCTTGTTCTCACTCCATTTGAGAAGAACCTGGATATCTGGAGACAACTTTGGCGTGTGGTTGAACGTAGTCATTTGGTAACAGCTTGGTGCCTTTTTTTTATGAATGCATATATTTAGTTCACTGTGTTACTGTAATTGTTATTTGCACAATAAATTGCATGAATGATCACTGTGCCACCATTTACATCAAATTTATATTTCATCTTATCATGAACTCTATCATCATATTATTTAAATCTTACACTCCCCCTATGTCCATAAACGGTACTTTCCTCTTCTTTTTTATTTTGTGTGTGTGTGAAGATTATGGAAAAGTTAGTTAGAGTTAAGTTTTTTCTTTTATACCCTCATATACTCTTGTTGTAACAAATTCAAGGGGGTTCTATCCAACTTTTTAAAAGATATTGTTGGTAGTTCATGCATAACTAACTAACTAAATTAGAAAGTGGACAATAGTTTTGGGACAATTTTTGTTATAGAGAAAGTGGACAATTATTTTGGGTTGGAGGGAGTAATATTTTCCTTCCATATAAATTTTGCTTCAATACCTCAAACTCCTAGCCAAATCCCTAGGGGAAGCATTCCTCAATACTTGATCCCTCCCATAGCATTTGTGCTGTGGGCAGCATATGATCTGGGTTTTCCAGGCTAATCCCTAGTATAAGATTAAGGATGTTGGTAATTTCTTGATGTTGGCGTTGGTACCACATATTCATACTTAGCAGTTCAATTTATAGTACTGTTTTTTATGCTCTCTCTCACTCACACACGCACACATACGGACACACGCACACATACGGGCGCGCGCACATACACATATAATGGTTATTGTTTTCCTATAGATGCACATGATAAATCTTTCCTGTTCTGGGATTTGATCTATTTTAAAAGAAATGCTGATAATCATCTGTTCTGTGAAGGTTGTAATGGTTGTTGACGCTCGGGATCCATTGTTTTACCGTTGCCCCGATCTGGAGGTAATGCATTTAATCTCTTGTTTAGAACAGGGTGATATACTGATATTTTAGTATAAGTAATATGATATGGTTTTTGTTGAGAATCAATGCAAAGATTTCCAAGATAGTAGAGTATCCATCAAATACAATAATTTTTCACATTTTCACGGCTCCTTTTTTTTTTTTTTTTTCCAGTGTTGCTTGTTGCCCCGTTTATTTTCATCCTTTCAATGCAACTAATATGTGATGAGACTGCAGCTTTTATATGCAATGCATTGAGTATTAGTATTTGCGCGTCTTTCGACGACAATCATTGCATGAAGGGAGATCATTTGGACATTTGATCAAATATTGTGGAAACTTAAATACTCTCTCCGTCCCAAAATGAGTGTATACATTTCCATTTTGGTCCGGATGGAGTATAAGCATGTATTAAGGGGAGTGAGGACATTCAATCTAGAAAACGAGAAACTAAAAAAACTTGTTTTAGTGTGTCGTTGGAGGATTTTCTTCTTCATAATTCTATTCATTTCTAGAGGGTGATCGTGTAGATGATTATTGATTTTTTTTTTTTTTTTGGAACATAGGCATATGTACGAGAGGTTGACAAGCACAAAAGAACGTTGCTTCTCGTTAACAAGGCAGACCTTTTACCACTCTCTGTCCGGTAGGTGTCTTCTTTATCAAAACCCTACTGTTGCTAATAAATTTTTTGAAGCCTCTTCGAATTCTCGATTTTCATATGGTGGCATCATTTGCAGGGAAAAATGGGCCGAGTACTTCCGTCTTCACAACATTCTGTTTCTGTACTGGTCAGCTAAAGCAGCTTTTGCTGCTGTAGAAGGGAAGCAGAACACTGAATCTGAAACGCTTGGTACATTGCATGCAACGGATGATGTCGATACAAAAGTATATGGGAGAGATGAGCTTTTGGCCCGTTTACAACACGAGGCAGAAGATATAGCCAAAATGGGAGGAAAGTCATACTCCCATGCCACGAGTTCGTCGGAGGTTGAATCCAGGAATTCAAATGTTTCGGGAAATTCAGCGTCCAAGAAAGTAATGGTGGGATTCGTTGGGTATCCCAACGTGGGGAAGAGCTCGACAATCAACGCTTTGCTGTGCCAGAAACGGACTGGCGTGACTCATACTCCGGGGAAGACGAAGCATTTCCAAACGTTTGATATCATAGAAGATAAACTCACTCTTTGTGATTGCCCCGGGTTGGTATTTCCATCTTTTTCAAGCTCGAGATTCGATATGATTGCTTCTGGTGTGTTGCCAATTGATAGGATGACCGAGAAGAGGGAGGCCGTACAGATTGTGGCGAATAAAGTCCCACGACGTGTCATTGAGGAGATCTACAAGATCAGTTTGCCAAAGCCCAAGCCTTACGAGCCTCAAAACCGTCCTCCTCATGCAGCAGAGCTTCTTAGGGCTTACTGTGCCTCACGTGGGTACGTTGCCTCCAGTGGCTTGCCTGATGAAACTAAAGCAGCTCGCCAAATTCTGAAGGATTATATCGACGGGAAGCTGCCACATTATGAAATGCCCCCGGGAATGTCCGGTGACGATGGTCTTATTGATGAAGACGATGATGACGATGATGATGATAACGATGATGGGGCTAGCTCGTTGCCTGAAACTCAGGATTCTGGTTCTCTCGACGGTATTGAGAGCTCCAGAGGAAATGAAAATGATAGTGCTGCTGCTCCTGTTCTAGAGGATGTTCTGGATGATTTGAGTTCGTTTGATTTTGCCAATGGAATTTCTTCTTCCCAGAAGACCACTGTGAAGAAACCGAAAGCAGCGCATAAACAGCACAAGAAGCCTCAGAGGAAAAAAGATCGAACGTGGAGAGTTGGGAACGACAATGGTGATGGAATGCCAATTATAAGAGTTTACCAGAAAGCAGCGAATACCGGTCCTGTAGACGCATGAAGCATCTGCTGGAAATTAGTTGCAGAACCGGTACCTTGCTCTTACTCTCGATGTTATATACACACACACATACATACATATATTTATGTATGTGTATGGCTCAAGCACAACCTTGTGTAGGTGATTGCGATTTAATGGTTTTGGAGAATGCTATGTATCTTCATCTTGTTGTCTTTAGCTGTTTACTTCATGACATGAAATTTTTAGATTGGATTGGTAGTTTTTTTGTCCAGAGACCTATATATTAGAGATGATCTACAATATATAAGCAGTTTTGAGCGTTTGGTTTTCGGTTTGAAAGAAACCGACAAGCAAAAGTTGTGGGTTATCACAGGTCGTGCATTTCAGTTTGCGGGTTTTACATTGAATTCCCTGCGAGTTCATAGTTGGCCTCTCTATTTATCTAGGTCGTTATTGTTTTAATTTTCTTGTGTATCTAGATTGTAAAACATGCAATTATTGTTCGGGTTTTGGGCAGGGTTTTCTTTGTGTTTGAGCTGAGATGGCCTAGCACTAATCTGACCCGAAAGAAGTTTAGGTTGTTCGGGTTGGTATCAATATAAACAGCTGTGGATAACCAAAGTCTCCACCTCACACGATTCCATCAAAAACAGATATGTTGCTTATTTTAAATCAAACACAAAATGTGTTTAAATGCTATATGATTCAAATTGCGCATAAAATATATTCCAACAAGTACATGGTTATTTACATGACAAGTTAAATATAATTTTTTATGTTAAAACTTAAATTTAAAGAAACAATATTTGAAGATATATGATATATTGATACAAAATGCTTAAATTATTTACACTAAATAATTAATGTTTGATTCTTCTCAAAAAAAAAAATAATAATGTTTGATAGTTCATAAATTGAAATATAGTTGTACGAAAAAAAGTCAAATACAAAATAAAATATCCTGCCACCACTAAAATTTAGGGAGTGTATGTGAAATGTTTGATTCAAAATATCGATATTTTTATTTAACTAAAAAAAAATATATACTGCGCATTAATTGACGTCATTGTCCCGCACACACGCCCCTCTTTAACCGGGAAAGGGCAAATTTCCGTAGAAATAGGAACCGGTAAAGAGCAAAATTCCGTAGAAATAGGAACCGGTGATCACCATTAATGCCTATACTCGTTTCCGGTTTTTCCGGTTCCCCAAAAACTCCGTTCTCCGCCGTCAATTCAAGTCACGCCGCCCCCTCCGTCCGTACACCTCTCTCTCTCTAACTGGTAAATCAAAACTTTTAGAGAGAGAAACCCAACAAAAGAGAAAAAAAAATATACACCAAAATTTCACATTGTAGAGAGAGAAAGTGACACATTTTCGATTTGGTAGAGAGAGAGGGAGATTTTTTTGGTATTTGCTTTGAGATTGTCTCCGATTTTGTGCTCTTTTGGTTGTTGTTGCTGTTTGTCGTTTTCGGATTCTCTGGCTCCACGTTTTCTCGGAATCGGAGTGGAGATCTGAGGTCGTTGCTAGGGTTTATTCGATTCGTGACGGAGCTGGAGTTTCGATTTTGTTTTTGGTTTTCGTTGCGGAAGCTTGCGAAATGTTGAGGAGCAATGCGAATTTGTGGTGATTTTGGTTCCGATCTTTGAGAATTTAGGGTTCTGAAGCGGGAGTTCGAGAAATGGATGTGGATTCTTCCATGTCGCCGGAGGCCGATCACGATCCGGCGGTACGGAGCCAGAGCGAGGACCGTGGCTTGTCTCCATCTGCGGGAGGTTTGGACGGGGAGCAGCTGGGGGACCAGGCGACGACTGGGGGTGGATCTCCGGCAGGGCAGCAGCAGAGCGTGGCGGCGGAGATGCAACAGAGCCCCATAGTTGGGCCGAGACATGCGCCTACGTATTCGGTGGTTAATGCGATTCTTGAGAAGAAAGAGGACGGTCCGGGGCCGAGATGTGGCCACACGTTAACGTCCGTGGCGGCTGTTGGGGAGGAGGGTACGCCTGGGTACATTGGGCCTAGATTGATTTTGTTTGGGGGTGCTACTGCGCTGGAGGGAAATTGTGCTGCTTCGGGGCCGGGGACTCCTTCATCAGCTGGAAGTGCCGGCATAAGTATGATGTCTATCATTTGGTTGCTATGATTCACTAATTGGATTGTTATTCTTAGGGTTTTCTGTTGCAACTTCTGGAGATTTTCAGATTTCTGGGAACCAACCTGTTTTAGGAGTCATGTATTGATTGTTTACTCTTATTATTGGCCTGCAAGTCCTTAATTATCAGTTATTTTTGTTGATTTCCAAGATTTTATGAATCTCAATTAATTTACTATGGATGCATTTGTTTCATTTTCCTTCTTGGATGTACACATTGTTGATGTTATGCTCTTTTCGTTTCCTAACTTGTGCAGTTTTACCTGAATTACAGGACTAGCGGGTGCAACTGCTGATGTTCATTGTTACGATGTGTTAACAAATAAATGGTCCAGGTAAGATTGGGATGGACAGTTGAGTATAACCTTATACTATACTTGGTTATTTTTTGGTGCTTAAAGTGAAATTATTTGCAGGATCACTCCCTTTGGAGAACCACCCACGCCAAGGGCGGCGCATGTGGCAACTGCTGTTGGAACTATGGTTGTCATTCAGGGTGGAATCGGCCCAGCTGGTTTGTCTGCTGAGGATCTTCATGTCCTTGACCTCACACAACAACGGCCTCGATGGCATAGGTTTGTCTCTTGAAGAAAGTGCTTGCTCATTTTCGGTGGTGTTTGTTTCATCTTTTAAATGCATCCTTATTTTCTTGCAGAGTTGTTGTTCAAGGCCCTGGACCAGGGGCCCGTTATGGACATGTGATGGCTTTGGTTGGGCAAAGATATCTTATGTGTATTGGAGGAAATGATGGTAGGTCCTTTGCCATAATACATGCTATCTGCATTGGACTTATTTGCCTGCAAATGATGATGATTAATGAATAATGATTTTATGTTGTTCCAGGGAAGCGGCCTTTGGCTGATGTATGGGCCCTGGACACTGCTGCTAAACCTTATGAATGGCGTAAATTGGAACCAGAAGGGGAGGGTCCACCTCCATGCATGTAAATCTTCTGCCTCTCATATTAATCATTGCTTCTTAAAGCTCTGCTTTGCATGATAGTTTTCAATATGAGCGTCACATGGTCCATGATAGTTCTCCAGAATGTTTTCATGGTTATTTTGCTTCACATCATTCTACCTGTCTTTATTCTCTTCCATTGACCTTTGAGACTATTAAGCATAACATAATGTTTTGATTGTTCCCTTATATTCGATTAGGTATCCCACTGCAAGTGCTCGCTCTGATGGTCTTCTCTTGCTTTGTGGAGGAAGGGATGCAAACAGTGCGGTAAGTTAAAAAATAATCAACTGGGCACTAGAATAAAAACAAGGGACGTTAAAGAAAAATTGAAATATTTTGCAGGGGCTAAATTCTTTTATGTGCAAAATGAAACTTTTTTATAAGAGCATTATGATTCTGCGCAGAATAATCATCTATTGGCATGTGCATATTAGTAGGCAGAATTGGAGAATAGTAGAATTTTCTTTTAAATGACTTTTCTCAAGGGATGTAAGCCTTTATTTTCTGTCTATTAACACTCATTTTAAGTGTCTTCCTTTTTGAAATCTTCTTATCCCTCTCTACTGAAGTGGGGTAATTTTTACCTATTAATACTCAATAGCTCTATGGCAATATTTATTTTGGCCTCTTACTCTAATAGCATGAGAGTCGTTGATGTGTTTATTTGTTCTTGCTTGCCAGCCATTGGCAAGTGCATATGGACTTGCTAAACATAGGGATGGCCGCTGGGAATGGGCTATTGCTCCTGGTGTTTCACCATCTCCTAGATATCAACATGCAGCAGTGAGTTTTATTTCCTTTTTATTTTCTCCATCTGTTAGACTCTCTAGTTATGGAAGATTGAAGTTCATGCTATCTAGGTTTTTGTTAATGCACGACTGCATGTGTCTGGGGGGGCACTTGGTGGTGGACGCATGGTTGAAGATTCATCGAGTGTGGCAGGTACTTGATTATGTTGTTTCCCGATTTCTTCAATAGCTGTCTTCATTAGTGATATTATGTATATGTCAATCTCTGTTTTTTTTTTGGTGCTGTATTCTCCTACTGTTCACTAAGAAGAGTACCATGCTTGTTGCTTCCTTTTTTGTCTGTTCCAAAATTCGTTGGAGTTTTCTTTGTCTGAATTTAAGCATTGAACATTCCCTCTCCCACTTTACATGTTTGGAGGATCAATAACATGATGTAAAATCAACATAATGATGCTGAAAATACAGGCTTAATGTAATTTTCAAGTGAATGTGTTTATTATCTTGCATGTTTGCTTTCATTTCCTCAAATTCTAAATAAATATCTCCCTTTGGTCTGAGCAAAAGAGAAAAAATAAAGAATTCTGCAGGATAATGGTTTCAAGCACTAGTAGTCAGAAGGATTTTAAATTTCTGGCCTTAATCCTGATCCTAAGATTAAATTTTTTAACCTCTTGGGATTGGTCAGGTGGTGTGTCCATATTTGTATTATACAGTAATCTTCTTTTTGTACCCCTTTTTGCTTGAATGGAATATTACTGCTAAATAATGAGAATGGAGGTTACAATAATAATAATAATTGTTTACTGTTCCGTTATCCAGCCATCACATTTTGGATATCTTAACTTATTTATTCTGTATATCCTGTCTGTAGTGTTGGATACTGCAGCAGGCGTTTGGTGTGATACAAAGTCTGTTGTTACTACCCCTAGGACAGGCAGATATAGTGCTGATGCAGCAGGTGGAGATGCAGCAGTCGAGCTGACAAGGCGGTGTAGGCATGCAGCAGCTGCAGTTGGTGACTTAATATTTATCTATGGTGGTTTACGTGGTGGTAAGAGATCAGTCTAGTTTTGAAGCCATCTTGATGCATTTGTCCATCCTAATTCAAATGTGGTGACAATCAACCATCATTGAGTTGCATGTTAATCGTGTTATGATGATTGAACTTAATTTCATTGAATGTTAATCATAATGTAGCATGATACTTAAATCTAATTCTAGTAACAGAGTTCTTCACCAGTGTAATTTGGTTGTATTATGATATATTTAGGGGAATGCATGACTAAATCTATTGTTTGTTTTGCAGCAGTTGGTTTGATTTATCATAAATAATTGTAAAACAGGCTAGTATCAGTATACGCTGTAGCTTTAGATATTTTGGATTTGATACATTTTAGAGGCCCATAGTTAAAATTTCTCTAGTGAAGGCATATTTTTAACTCTAGATTTTGGATTTTGTCTACTGTTAAGTGGGAGGTTTTGAAACAAAGCAAGGGAGTATGAAATTTTATGAGAAACATAATTATTAATTACTTCAAAGATCAGCCTGGGATATGATATTGGATATGCACCATAAATGTTGTATATTTCACTCAATCTAATGCATATGTTGTCATAACAGGATATTTGCTGAATTCAACCGTATGTTTAGTACTTAAGCTCCCGAGTCTTACTGTACTGCAAATGTTTACTAGTTCTAATATACTAATCTTATTATTTGTTGCTCATGTCTCAAAGCATTCTATTTTCAAATTTGGCGAAATGGAATTCATTTTGTGGTCGAGTTTTAGTTTGACATGTTCTGCTTGATGCTGTAGGGGTTTTGCTTGATGACCTTCTTGTTGCTGAAGATTTGGCCGCTGCTGAAACGACAACTGCAGCTTCTCATGCAGCTGCAGCTGCAGCCGCCGCGTCTAATCAACCAGCAGGGCGGTTGCCGCCTGGAAGGTATGCATTTGTTGATGAAAGGGCGAGACAGACAGTGACTGAAGCTGCTCCTGATGGATCAGTTGTGCTAGGAAATCCAGTAGCTCCCCCTGTTAATGGTGACATGTATACTGATATAAGCACTGAAAATGCCCTGCTACCAGGATCTCGGTAAACTAGCAACCACCTTTTTTTTTTTTGAGGGGGGCGGGGGGTGCAGTAGGTTATCGCAATTCATATGCAGATAGTTAAATATGGACTATTGACTATTGTGCAGAAGATTGAGCAAAGGAGTTGAATATTTAGTTGAAGCATCAGCTGCAGAAGCTGAGGCTATTAGTGCTACATTAGCTGCTGCAAAGGCACGACAAGTTAATGGAGAAGTTGAACTGCCGGACAGGGATCGTGGGGCAGAAGCAACCCCTAGTGGCAAACAGATGTCTACTTTGATTAAGATGCCCGATTCTGCTGGCGCAAATAGTATCGCCCCGGCTGGAGTTCGGTTGCATCATAGAGCTGTAAATATATTTTTTAATTCCCTTCTTCAGTTTTGTCTCAACTTAGCGTGGCAGGAAATTTTTTGTTTTCATTGTCTTATGTTTTGTTACATGTCTTGTCAGGTTGTTGTAGCGGCAGAGACTGGTGGAGCTTTAGGCGGCATGGTTAGACAACTTTCAATTGATCAGTTTGAAAATGAAGGTAGGCGGGTCAGCTATGGGACTGCAGAGAGTGCAACAGCTGCTCGGAAACTGTTAGATCGGCAGATGTCCATCAACAGTGTGCCCAAAAAGGTAGGTGACTTTTTTAGATTGCCTGTTGGTTATATATTTATTTCGCCTGTTGGCCTGTTCAGTACTGGTCAATCGTCGTTAGACCCATATTATGTATCCGGTTCACCAAATTTGATGTCTCTATCCAGTCTGCTATGCCTGATTATACTGGGGGTATTAAACTTACCTATATTTTCATGTTAGGTTGTTGCACATTTATTAAAGCCCCGTGGCTGGAAGCCCCCTGTTCGCCGACAGTTTTTCTTAGATTGTAATGAGATAGCAGAACTTTGTGACAGTGCTGAAAGGATATTCGCTAGTGAACCTAGTGTTTTACAGATTAAAGCTCCTGTTAAGATATTCGGTGACTTGCATGGACAATTTGGGGATCTCATGCGTCTTTTTGACGAGTATGGCTCACCTTCAACTGCCGGGGACATTGCGTAAGTGTTCTGCTTGATATGTTAGTTCGTTTATCCAAGCTAGTTCATATGGTATGAATATGATGCACATGCATACACATAATATTCGAAGAGGGTGACCTGAGGGTTTAAGCTGGCCTGTCTAAGCTGAGTAGTCAAGTAACACCTGCAATTTATTGCAATGTATTTTTTTTTTCCTTCCAAATAGAAATATATGAACTCTTTTTCGTTCCTTCATTGACTTGTGTGGTTACCTTTTAGTGAGGTAAATGGCTAAAACGATGATCTATCTCTATTTTGATTATTCATTTAATAGTGCAATAGTTACTCATCTGATAGTGTTTCTTTGAAATGTTGATTGGCAATGCATAGTGGAAAGAAACAACCGTCATATTCTGCCATTTTCATTAGTTTTCACATTTCATGTATCAATGATTTTGCAAATTTATACAGTGTAGTCTTACCCTCTCTAATCTATGTCCTTTTTCCTATAAAATTGCATTTGCCTATGCAAGATTGCAGTGTTATTGATTTGGATATTTTCTAATGTCCAATTTTTGTATGAATATATCAGATATATTGATTATCTCTTCTTGGGAGATTATGTTGATCGGGGCCAGCACAGTCTGGAAACAATTAGTCTTCTGCTTGCTCTGAAGGTATATTTTAGGGTTGGCTGTTCTTCAGTATGGATGGTTTTTATGATGCCTTCTGTTTATGCTGGAGTTTTGAAGGCCAAAAGTGCTGTTTATTTTGTTGATTTCTGTAGGTTGAGCATCCAAATAATGTACATTTAATTCGTGGGAACCATGAAGCCGCTGATATTAATGCTCTCTTTGGCTTCAGGATTGAGTGCATTGAGCGCATGGTATAGTATTATGTGTTAAAAATATATTATGCTTCCCCTCATCAAATTTCTGTACTTACCAACTTCCTGACATGCTGAACAGGGTGAGAGGGACGGAATCTGGACATGGCACCGGATAAACCGATTATTCAATTGGCTTCCTCTTGCCGCTCTAATTGAAAAGAAAATAATTTGTATGCACGGTGGCATTGGTCGTTCAATAAATCATGTAGAACAGATTGAAAGTCTTCAGCGTCCCATAACAATGGAAGCGGGTTCAATTGTTCTTATGGATTTATTATGGTTGGTGTCTTCACGCCTATAATTTTCTCTCTTGGGATTTTTTTTTTCATGTTTGTAAAGTGTAGTGAAGTCTATGATTTAACAGTCACATATTTTTTTTAATGTAATCCTTTGTTAGGTCTGACCCAACAGAAAATGATAGCGTAGAGGGATTGCGACCAAATGCTAGGGGGCCTGGATTGGTTACTTTTGGGGTAAGTATTGTTATATTGCTTTGCTTTTATCCTTAATTTTTATATTGCATCTCAAGTATTAATAGTAACTCATTTAACTTTGAAAGAGCTTTTTTTATCGATCGTTACAATCCCAATTTGCTTGTTCATATGCATTGACAAATCTGGCTATAGACAACCGGACATAAACCTCAAAAGCAATTGTAGTCTTCTTCTTTGAAATGAGATTTTATGAAGACATCGCATCTCATATTGATTCTTCCAAATCTCATGTGAATTGAAGACTTTCATGCCATCATTCTTAAATAGGCGCTTTAACCATTGGCGAATACCAAATTGATGAATGGTTTAGGGACTAGAGGGATTGTTTTTTATATTTAATTGATATGTTTTATTGGCATAAGCAATCAGATCTATATGTTTAACAACCTCCCAGGTTTAAAGATGTTTGTGTAGAGGTTTAGTAACGAGCCAAATTCAGTCTACGAATAAATGTGAAGAAATGTTTTCTTTTATTGGCAGTTGATGTACCTTTTCTAGTATCAGTGTTTTATTTTTGGTGCTGCAAGCATGATATTGTGTCTCCTGTGCTAATCTATAATGGTTTTTCTCATGTCACAGCCTGACCGTGTGATGGAATTCTGTAACAACAACGATCTTCAGTTGATTGTACGGGCACATGAATGCGTGATGGATGGCTTTGAGCGTTTTGCACAGGGACATTTGATTACTCTTTTCTCAGCAACCAATTACTGTGGTATGTTCCTGGCACATGCTTCGGTATGTGGCTTCTAAGATGCGCTGCTGATTTTCAAATTATTAAGTTCAGATTTTTTTTCTTTGTATTTTACAGGTACAGCAAATAATGCTGGGGCGATATTAGTTTTGGGTAGAGACCTTGTGGTGGTCCCGAAACTCATTCATCCATTACCCCCAGCAATTTCATCGCCGGAAACATCCCCTGAGCGCCACATTGAAGATACGTGGATGCAGGTACTGCCTGTTTTCTTGAAATTTTACTTACACGTTTCGAAATTTTGGATTTCCCTCTCCGAATAATTGATAACTAAAAAAGACGAAATTAGCCAATAAAGATTTATTTTTAGATCAAACAACTTTATGAAAGTCTTGTGAAATCAAGATGAGAGTGTCCCAAACCGAAGATTATGACATAAGATAATGAATTTTTCTCTATGAAAAAACGTCCCAGAATGTGTGGGTGTGTCTTTGTGATGGGTAGTTTGTTATGTATAAATTACTAATAATATCTTTAAGATATGTTTTTTAGATTTCATTGAGTTTGTTACTACGAGAACAAATAGGTGTATAAGAGGGAATGTCCAACTTAAGCAACTTAAATTTTTTTTATATTTAAAAAAGTTTAGTAGGAATGGCAACAAGTTAGGGTGGGTTATAGTTGCCCTGTGCCTCGGTTGGGATGGGGCCATCGGGCCCTCGTCATTATCAGGCCATATTGTAATTCCTAAAGTGGGACAGATTGTAGGAATGGCAACAAGGCAAGGTGGGTTATAGTCGCCCTGTGCCTCAATTGAAATGGGCCATCGGGCCCAAGTCATTATCAGACTAGGAAACACATCTTGGGACAGAGATCTTGTTTATCTGTGTTGTTTAATTGCCATAATTTGTAATTGGTTGTTTGTGCGAAAATCAGGAGCTCAACGCCAACAGACCGCCGACGCCAACTAGAGGCCGTCCTCAAGTACCGAACGACCGAGGCTCTCTAGCTTGGATATAATATATAGTATAGATCCCTTCAAATTGATTCCCCTGTATTCATTCAAGGCTCTCATTCTGCCAACTGAAGATCACATTGTGTGTGTATAGAGCATCACAATGCCACCATTTATAGAGGATTTTTGAACTTAAGTCTCCGGAGCCGATACAAGTTCGAACCCGAAACCCCCCCGATCTTTCCTCACCATTTGCAGGCCATGAGATGACAGAGAAGACATTATTAGAAAACAAGGGGATGCAGGCGGTGGCAGGTTTGGTTCTTACATCCGACTGGTTCCGGTCTTCCTCCTCCACTCATTAAATGGAGCCGAAGGAAAGTAGGAGTTACAACGGTTGGTTGATTGATTACTTTGAATTCAAAATGGGGTCATGGGTAGTTCTGAGTATTTTTCTCACTAGTTTCTATATTTATATATTATGTATTATTATTATCATATTTATTATTATGGCCGAAATATAGTTCCTCTCTCCGAAGAGGGCAAAATGGTCTTTTTTTTCTTCTAATATATTTTGTGATGGTGGTGAGATCTGTTAAAATCCTCAGTGTATCATAGAGGTGTAATTTACATTTATGCATTTGTACAATACGAGTTTGTGTTGAAGAAGTTAACAAACCTTTATCTTTTTTTATTTGACACAAAATATGTTTCCTTTTGATAATACATTTTGTTATTTCTATCATTTGGTTTTGTTGCAGAGAATGGGTTTTGGTTAAAAAGAGCAAGATTTGGTCAAATGTATTTTAAGTTTATGGATTTGTCATCATACCAATTGATATTTTTGCTATGAGCAGATCCAGCATGGATTCATTCGCTGGTGTAGAATCATGCAGAGCTAAAATTTTGGATTTGGACCAACAGACAACCTGAAATTTAAAAGTCCGACAAAAATCTGATCCGATCTGTTAGAATGCTTATAGGATTGGATATTTCTTGCAACCTACGACCGGATTGGATTGATCAAGTTCGTGAGTTTTACACGTTCCAATCTGAATCAGCCCCTTTGGATTGGAATACGAATCGGTTACTCTTCGCTTTGAGTCCAAGCTTACAACAATCTGAATTTGATCCAATTCGATCGGAAAATTACAATCTGTATAGGATCCCTTTGAGACAAACAGGATCCATAGCCTATAATTTAAGCAATGGTTTAAAAAATTTAGATCCAATATATGGGGGCATGGAACCTATAAAAACTCATGAAAACTGTAGTATATTTATGAAATAGAGTGGTGTTTAATACATCATACATTCTGCTCCGAATATGTATGTATAGGTTCCTAATTAAGATCTATAAACACAATGAAACAGGTAGAGAGACGCCGAGGCTCTGATCCTAAGAAAAATAACAATAATCTCTACAGATTCGATACGATCATGCATAGTTTCACTTCAATGTCAATGCAACCAAAAAACCTTGAAAACCATGCTAGTAGTTAACCTCGTTTTACGGGTCTCTGAACGTAAGATTTGTTAGGATCCTCAGTCTTGAGCTTGGGAGGACGGAGTTCCCCCTTTTTACCCTGCAAATCACATCAACACGCTGTAAGATCGTGCCCCTCTCATTCCCAAAACCAATTTCAAATTGTCGATTTTCTCACCTTTTTACCCATCTTCATGAAATCTCTCCAGCTCGAGACCTAGCAATAGCAGTAAAAGAAAATTCAGCACAAGTTCAAGTGATGGAATTACTTGACCAAATCGAACTTAAAACCACATGCTGAAAGTGTGACGATGATGACCAATCACGAGCATGGTGACCACCCAACACAAAACCTAATATTAAAACCCGAGAATACAAATAATTTGTCCTCTGGAAGCCTAAATCCAATATTTGCTTAACACAAATATGGCAGTTTTTTGTTTGCTAATAGTTCAGAGTACCGGTTTTTAACTAGACCATAGCTAGAGACATAAAACAATCACATCTCAATGGAGAGTATATTTTTATGCATTAATGCAAATCTTATGAGAAAGAGTGAAGGCAATGCACAGACACAGAGTGCAAAGAGAAAAAAACCTAACCCTTTTCTCTCTTGTTCCTTCCCATTGCTCCTCGTGTTCACGCTTTCTCTTCCACATCTCCTTTTGTTCTTCTTCATCTTTCTTCAATCTACCTTCCTCTTCAGATATCTACATTAACAAAAAGACAGTTCATGAAGATAATGCCTCACGACAAGTGGAATGAACTGAAATCAGAAAATTATCTGAGCTTCCAGCTCACCCTCATTTGCATTTTCCTCCTCTGCCATTCCTGGTCCGTTCACAACTCTCGAACCTTCATTTTCAGTTCCTGCTGGAACTCGTCTGACCGTTCGTATTGTTGTTCATATTTTCCCTGCATTGTACCAATGAAGCATATCATCATAGACGAGCACAGAATTATAACACACTCCATCCGTCACAAAATGAGTGTCTTGATTTCCATTTTGAGAAGGTAGTTAGTGTTGTATATTTCCTCTTGTAACTCCATGAACATGTGTTGTAACAATTGTAAGAGACACAAATTAACTTATTATAGAGATGATATTTCTGAAAAGGAAAGAGAACATTCATTTAGAGACTAAAATGCATGAAAAACAGGACACTCATTTTGGGGCGGAGAGATTAATTTACATAATTCAAATCTAGGTATCGAAGATGAGAAGTATTTGATAAGAGAACCTAAATTATGTCCAACCTCATCAACTAATGACTTTAATTTGGAAGCTGTATCTTTCTTCAACTGCTTCTTTCTCTTAGCTTTAAGTTCAGCTGCAGTTAATTGATTTGCATATGAGAAGATCGCCGCATCAACATAAAAAAAATTGTAAGACAACCCAAAGTACTGAGAAAGAATGAAAACTCAAACCACTTATCGCATGATGTAACATCACAAGATTTATAATATAAACTTAATTAACATGGCCCATGGCAAGATTGAGCCATGCAAAAGGCAAAAACACATGCAAATCCATCAAGACGAGAAACATTTCAATAGAAGATCCACTATTTAGGCAGGTAAGAGAAACCCCCAAAAAAATCATTTAAGCACTGACCTTTTGCTGCATTAATTTGGCTAATGAGATAATCTCTCTCTTGTTGATCAAGTATAGCTGTTGGGCTTTTGCTAGCTCTGCTCACAGGTCAACAACCAACATCAGTAATGAACACAACTCATTTAACAATACAAGTACAACTGAATTGTAATACTATACACCGGACTTGGAGTGGTATTTCTTTGAGCTGTGCTTAGCTCCTGACCTTTTGAGTATGAACTATAGAAAGCCATTTTACATGCTAGAAAACATAATTTCCCATCTCCTCTAAATCTCAAGAATCCCACCTGAAGCTTCACTCATTACGAACATCATGCCATTAGTTTTCCCTTTGCAAGGCCCCCTCTTTTAACCTTCTATATTTAACAATATTTTAAAAACCAATCCAGCTGGCCAGGTGACCCAAAAGCCCGGTATATTATTTTTTTCTGATCAACCCCAGTTTACACTGATTATAGCCAATTCTAATAGCTTTTTCCCGGGTTTGACCATTAGCCCAGCTAAGCTAACCAAAGAATCAGAGACCACATCAGTCAAAATGGTCTGGTTTTTTAAAGATTGGTATTTACCACAACAATAATGAAAATAAGAACGAAATTGATGTTTCATATAAAATTACAAGAGGCATCTCATCATTATGAGGACAAAGGAAGCTAACCCTCACATCAACATTCTTCCTTGCACAAAAGATTCAAAACGTATATCCATATACCTCCAAACGCCTCCTTTGCTTGTGGTTGCTTGCATTTATCAGGGTGAACCAGCAAAGATAGCTTCAAGAAATTAATAAAAGTATGTGAACAAATGGCAGTATTATGAGGTAAGAATCAATCAGCATGATTGTCACAACCAAATTCCAATTGAAAGGAAGGATTACCTTACGATATTGCCTTTTCACCTCATCTGGAGATGAATCAAATGGTAGGTTTAGATGCTCAAAAGGATTTAACTTGAAGCATGAAAGGATCCTGTGATGTTTACAAAATGTTCCAAATTGACAGAACAATGTACTGATTATGAATGTAAGTTTTGTAAGGAAACAAAACAGTTAAAGCTAAAAGATAACCATACAACAAGAAAGGGTCAACAATCAAAAGGGTCCCCATAAGATTAAGAATTTTTTCCAAACAGGGCGAGATATTATAAGCAGAGAACTATATAACATATATTAGCAAAAAAAAAAAACAATTAGAAATTAGGAATGAGACTTGTTTATGTTAGAGGGAAGAATGTATAACAAAATCAAGGTTCCTTAAATCATACCAATACACCAATCTAACACCTACAACTTTCACAGCTCAAACGCAAATGCCTCTAAAATTATCTATAAGCTGAAAATTCATAGCCAACACAAACTTCAATTCAATTCACGGACAATCAAACAAGCAAAATCAAATATGCATATTCGTATGGACAATAAAACCACCACAAAAACCGTCAACAATAAAAATCAGCTGGCGAGAAAGAAAAAACTATCATAACACCAAGTATCCAAGTTCAGATTCATACAAATATATGTATTGAGATCAGAAATTAGGGCAAGAAAACACCTATCAACCAATCTGACAGCTAAATTTTTCTCAATTCAAACGTAAATGCCTCTAAAATGATCTATAAGCTGAAAATTCCAATTTCCAAGCCAATACAAACATCAATTCAATCCACGGACAATAAAAACACCACAAAAACCCTAACCGTAAGGAATCAAAATCAGGTGGCGATAAAATAAAATAAAAATCATAACAAATCACGATGAATTCACGCATGGATTCATAGAAATACATGTTTTGAGCTCAAAAATTGGAAAAATAATACCTGACGACCTCGTTGTCTCTCTCGACTTCGCGCAGAGATACGAACTGACCGGTCGTTTTTCAGTTCCGAGTGCACCTCTGAGTTGACTCGTTTTATTTTTTATTCTCATTATTGAGCCTTTAGGTTGTCTATGGGCCCAACAACTCAATCTGAGCCCAATTCTTACGACGACTGCGTCAGAGTCGTTGTCGATCGCCCCCTCGCCACTAGGGGGTTTTCATTTGATTCGACAACAATCTCGAACGTTGATCTGAGGGCTCCAATCGAACATCATCTTCCAAGCCCCCTGCTCCTTCTCTGCAACCACCACAAATCTCCAATTGTACCCTACGTACGGACTAATCGGAAAAACTAGTCGGAAATCTACAGCGCCACCGATCCACAAACAAAACAACACCTTAACTTGCTATAATACAATAACTCGTTAACTAAACGAGAAATACCACAGTTAGTTATCTTTCAATCCAAGAAAACGTCGATGCTTCGAAAATCAGACACAACCGTACAAAAATCCTAACTGACTCTCAAATCGGGAGAGGAAAAAAAAACCATAACTTTTCTTTCGAATTTGCATTTAATTTGATTTTCCGTTCATCCATAATTTTCAATCTGATCTTTAATAATACTATTTTGTTTGAAATTCAACTAATATGATCAATGTCCTATGAATTAATTTAATTGATATGAATCTAAATTAATATGACATCATCTTCTTGTTGACTTGACTTAAATTTATTTTATTCTTAACGAAAGAATTACCCACAATCCTTGGGAAAAAAGAAAACACAAGAAATCAAGAATTGATAGTGTTGTTTCCAAAGTGAAATTATATGGGGACACAATGAAACCGATACACCCAATTTGGTGCTTGCTTTTATAGATTAAAAAGCAAGTCAAAGATGATGGTAAGATTTTCTTAAAACGACTCGAAATTCTATCATATCATCATATTTAAATAAATCTCACGTTGTTTCATACAATTATATATATATAATAAAAAATCTAAGTCAAACATTTGATGGCTTACGCTAAATCAAACCAATTAGATAATGACATTTTATTAAAATTCACTTCTACCCATATAAGTGAATTGGTAGGAGCAGAGCAACCCGTCCGAATTTATTTTCTTAATGAAAAATTGAGCTTAAATATTCGAATTGACGATCATTGAGTTCCCATTACTTTAGAGAATTCCAAATCAATGTGCAAAAGTAGCATCAAACAAAGTGACAATCTCTCCTTTCTTTTATTTTACAACACAAACCCTCAAAGAGTGGAAGTGTAAAAAAACAAAGAGAGAAAAAAACACCAACATCATAGTAACTAACTAAACAATACCACTTGAAATTAAGGTTGATGTAGATGATCAATACGACGTCGCTATGCAATGCGGCTCCCAGAAAATTGCCCTCCGATGTTCCTTGCAACCCTTCAAGCTCGGAACCATTTGATTCGGATTGTTTTCGGCCAATTCTTGATTGTAGTTATTTGCATATATGGACGAAAGAATGTGTTTGTTTATGCTATTTTTTTCCATGGCTTGCACTGATGTGGACTTTGTCCGCCAGCAGTAGTCAAAGCCATTGATCATGACCGGTGAAGATTTCATCTTCACCGGTCGCAGTAAAAGTGATTGTTCAACTCGGCTGTTTATTTTTTTGAGTTGAACAACTTCGTTATACTTATGAGCTCTACAGGCTCGCAGCGCCAGCCTGTGGAGCTTTATGGTTTCAAATTCTTTGCATATTTTCTCCATTTCCTCGTCCAATCCTTGATGGTCGGACACCTGATCGTTGGGGGATTGTTCTTCTACTTGTTGAACGGTTGCTTGATCCTGAGATTTGAGGAACGTGAGGACTAACCGGCCGTCCTGGCGCTCAGCTTTGAAGTTGCTCTGTGCGGACACGGACACGGCCTCGAGGACTAACCGGCCGTTTTCCCGGCGAGGCATCATGCGGCGGTCCGTCAGAGAAGGGAGCGGCGGAGGGAAGGAATGGGGCGGCAGTTTTTTGCCGACGGCAGAGAAGTTGTACTTCACAACCCGGACATCCTCAAAATCAGAACCATGATGTTCTTGTTGTTCTTGTTGTTCTTGTCCTCCACCCTCGTATCCGTCGTCAGTATCTGATGACGGGTACGAGGAGAAGCCGTCGGATCCGGTCTCGGATCCGAGGCTTTCTGTGCAGACCTCGAGGCTCTTGTGACTCAAGCTCGCGGATCTCTTCACCAGAGGGTGAACATAAGGAACAGAATCGTCCGGTTCTTGGGAATTTTTGCAGACAATTGAGTTCCAAATGTCAAATTGTCCTGGTTTCTCTTCTTCTTGATCTTCCTCTTCTTTTTCACAGAAAATTTGGCCGGAGGATGCGATTTTCTTCATGGACAGCCACTTCTTGGACGACATGTCGGCCGACAGAGTTCGCCGGAGAGAGGCGGTTGATCTGGTGGTTCCGTCGCCGGAGCCGAGAATTGAGACAATACCCTGTTTTTGGGACAGGTTGGCCTTTAAATCATCATCCATAAAAGAAGATAAGCCAGGCTGGAGCTGAGTGTTGCTCATCAAAGAAGCTGACATAATATTTTAGATGATGATAAGGAGCAAATTTTGGTGTCTATCAGCTTCTTCTGCAAAAAAAAATGAGTGACCATGTTTAGATAATTAAAAAAAACAAGAAAACCCCACAAATTGAGCTAAAAAAACAAAATATCAAGTTCCAAGTTCCAAATATGTCGGAATAATTATCGGGTCGTTGGTTTCTGATAATATAAAAAGTCGGGTTTTATGAACAGTTATCAGGTCGTTGAATTCAATCAATCTCCGAGACGTGCATGTGGATATTGATAACATGAAATGTAACTAAAAACTTGGAAATAATTACCTGATGAGGAAGAGAGAAAGCAACAGCATCCACTAGATGGAGTGGGCTATGGTTTTTGGCTATGGGATTGAGTTGATGATGGCAATGGAAGGGGGGGATGGTTGGGTATTTGTAGGAAGCAAAAAGGGCTGTGGAAAATGGAATTATGTTCACTAGGACCCACAATACGCCACCATACAAATACATTTTTAAGTGGATTTTTAGTATTTTCCGGAGAACGGATAGACAAGTACGTGTGAGACTGTGCATGTGTTTTCTCATGTCGGTGGTACGAGTACAAATAGCGTGATGGAGTCATTATTGATCCGTGAAACATTTAGTTGGATCTTGGAGCAGAGTTGCGAGCATTTGGTCAAGCCTGAAACGCTTCGGGTTGCTCAAGCTCTGCGAGCTAGATATCAATGTTCTGAGTCTGATTGAGTGAGTTGATGCTAAGGAGTCTCAGGTAGTGAAAATGATGATATACGGATAATCTTTGAGATTAACATTTTACGAGTATTTCAAGCAATACACACGTTGAATGTGCAGTTTCCACTTCCTTTGATCTCATGATTTTTCACATAAACATTTTCTTTTTTTTATCAACAAGCGTATTAACATCAAATCTCGAACTTGAGACTTTGAGGGGTTAAGTGAATCATCTACTTGCCCTTAGTGTTCGTTTCTCTTTTACTTGTAACCTTAAATTTTAATTTATTGAATTTTGTAATAAACTATTATTTTTATTATATTCTCATCACAACTGTTACTATTAAAACTTGCAAGTTGATTCATGAAAAAGCATAAGAAACGTACATCCTTTGTGGTTAACAGCAACAAAATTGATTCTCTTTTTGTGTTTCATGTGTATTTCCAATGCATGCACTTGAAAATGTGTGTGTTCTTGTATTATTGTAATTAAATAAAAACTTTTTACCCAACACAAGTTGAGAAGTTAATTAATGTTCCATAAAAGAACCAAGATTAAAAAAATAATAATAATTAAGTTGGAGAAGCATAATTGGTGACAAGTAGAAACAGTTGTGAACAACTTTTAGATGAATCCATAAACTTTATTTGATAATTTGATAAATACATACTCAAATATTGATAACATTCATAGGACAATTATGAATATTTTATAATCTTACAAGGGCATATAAAATAAATATAAAAAAATTAGTAAGATCAATTACAAAAATGGGTGAAATTTCATAGCATGTTCGGGTCCAAATAGTCAGATATAGTCACGTTAGTATGTAAAATCTGACCCGACACCATACCCTTCTATTACTCGACCCCAACTCAACCCGAGGCTAGCCGGGTTGGATTCATCAAGTAAAATTCTGTAACGGGTTATAATCGGGTCGAATAAACCCATAAAAAAGTATATATTTTACGCATACAACACGAAATTGGACATAATCCTAACTCAGCAATACCCGATCAACCGGAAATCTCTTCAAGAACGGATTAGGATTAATTAACCTTTTTTAAAAAAAATCGGTTTATACCATGCATGGGTTTTTGAGCGGACCCGCACACTTGCGGTTGACAACTTTAAGATGTTTTACCTCACCCAAACTAATTCTCATTCTATGTTTGCACGCAGTTAAAACATCCAACTCTTCCAATGAGTGTGTTAAGCAGAAATCGAATACATACGCACTTCTCATTTACGCAACTTGTGTTGCCAACTGCGCCACTGCCATCCGATAAACTTCTAAATTCTTTTTGTGATAAAATAGAAAATGCACAAATCATGCCACAAGTTGACTTGAGCCCGTCCGTACACAATTAATAACTATATAATCACACAATTATTGCAATATTATAAAGTGTCCGTACAATTAATTTGAGGGGTCTCCAACTGTAGCGACGCATAAATTCGGAGTTGACAATTTGGAGGGCTATTGTTTATACATTTTGCGGATATATAGAATCTTATTTATGCTCTCTATATAAAGCTAACACTAGCCATTAATGTTGTGTGATTAATAATTAATTAAGCACTAATCTTAGTCCGCTCAAAAAAAAACCACTAATCTTAGTGATTACAGTTTAATTAGGAGCTTTTTGACTAAAACTAAGCATATTGGTTTTATGATACCTAGAGCTGCCAATTAAGATCCAAATTTGTGGGCAACAAATTTAGAAATCAAAGGTAAAATATGCCGATCAAATTAAATCAAAGGTCAAATACCTTGTAGAAAGTACCAAAGGGCAAAGGCTACGTTTATCTAATAGCGATTAAGAAAGCATGTTATTTTTTTATCATTTTATTATTATTATTACTATGCTAATTTTTGTTTTTAATGTTTGGGATGCAGTTTGTCTGATCTCTATCTGGCATATTTGGCTAGTCTGTAATACGCTTACTTTTCGGCATGAATTTTCTAGTGGAGGATAGGGGACGCGAATTAAAAGTTTTAGTTTCTCTATTAGTGCAAGCTTAGTGCCTACTCTATGTAACTCTATCTCCTTTTCATCTTGGGTTGTGGATCTAGTTTTCTGCTTGGATTCACTGGCCTAGAGATCATTAGTTGTTTCGATACCAAACGATTGAAATGGTTTGGATTCTTTTTGAAATTTCATATTCGAGTCTTTTTGTCGACAGTATGAGATGAGATTTATGGGATTAAGGGGAGAGCTGACAGCTAATATGGTGACTCCCCCTCTAAGGAATGAGAAACACATACCCGCTGTCCCGTTGCGTATAAAAAAATAAAATAAATAAATAATAATTGACCTTCGGGTCGCTATAATAAAATGTACTGATTGTTTATCAAAAAGAAAATTTAGCTCTTGTACTATTCATATCATTTTAATCGTATTTCAAACTATGATATTTCTTTTTAAACTTAATGTCGTATAAATTAACGCGACATAAAATACAGAATATGTCATTTCATTTTTTTTTTTTGTTAAGAGATTATTCAAAAAAATTTTATTGAGTAACTCAAAAGTCAACTAGCCCAAATGAATGCATGTGGTTTAAATTTAATGAAATTTCATTGCCATTTATGGTGTAGCATATATTATTGAACATCTAGAATCCATCTAATTTTGTTAAGACAATATTGTCCTTTAATACATGATAAGATTTTATCATGTGATCCATCTTAACTTTTGTTATAAAAAAAAGGAAGAGAAATTAAAGCCACACAAAGTGAAAGAAACAAGTGTAAACACGATGGTAATATTTCTAGCAAGCACCTTATCTCTAGAAAAGGCATATTTTTGTTAAATCACCGCGTGGCGATGATCCTTCCGCTTTCAGTCAATTTTGAATATGATTTAGACTGAAAAAAAATTTGAAACTGACTCTACGAAAGTGTGATCCGTAAGTTTCAGATGTGTATTATATGAATTTATGCTGTATGATACGAAAATCGATAGGAGTATTTTGTGCATCCAAAGCAAAAAACATGTGGATCAAGTTAAATATATTTTACCTAAATTATAAAAACCCGACCCAAAACTCGAACATTTGACTCTATAATATATGAAATTTTAACCTTAAAAACATTTATTTTTTTGACATTATTGCATCACTTTGTAAAAAAAAAATTATTACAATATAAAAATTGAAAAGGCACCGCCTTATTCAAAATGGTATTTGTACGTTGGGACACAAAACGAGCCAATAGGAGAGTGACACGTGAGCAAATACAGATTTTTAGGCAATATAATATTGCCATTAAAAGGGAGACCAGGCGTTATGGAAATAAAAGCATATGGTTCTGTCCACTACACTCTTTTATTTTCTTTTATTTATCATATTTTTTGAGCTCATGTAGAAACAAGAAAGTATCATTTTCATAGATATTCTGTTTGATTTTTATTTTATTTTATGATAATTAATAATAATTTATTAATGTTTATAATTGTGTTGTGTTTGTATATGTCAATGTTTGATATTTGAGCACGATTATTAAACACGTTCTGTTTGTGCTTACTCGTGCAATATATATTTGATTTCTAGCACGATAAGTGAGTACAAATTGTCAAACTTTGTAGACTATTCTAGTCACACTTAAACGTTACATCAACACCCGCCAATCATACTTTACGAGCAATCTTATTTCCACGGTCATATACTCGTAATAGAGCAACTTCACTATAAATCTTTAGAATCTTTGCTTTCACATACGTCTACTAGTTGATCTATTACCTTAACCCTCACTCTCAAAACGAAGACGAGCTTTACTGTTATGCAATAATTTTTAGTTAACATTGGCAAATGAATATCGTACTAAAATTGTATCACATTCATATAATGATAATCTCGTTAATAAAGTTATAACATCTCGTTATAATCTGAATATGATGGTTGTTCCACTCCCATTCCCCACAAATTCATTAGGATGAAAATGAGTAAGATATAAAATCTATATCATTTTCTCACTAGTATAGTCATGTTAAATTTTATATATTCCAAACTTTTACATTCCATACTCCACACGGGGCCTTTTCGTTCAATGGCAATCCTTTCATCTCGAAGTTTTGGGATGCCATTTGCCACACTTCCCTTTGGCAAATCTGGCTTGCACGAATCAGACTCATCTTTGGTAGCTAAAGCGAGGATGTCCAGGGCATATTTTTGAAGACCACAACTATGTCTTTCAACGTTGTTTCTACAGAGCTTCACGACTCGACCAAGCCCAAAACTAGTCTCTAATTTCATGGTCCAACAATCTTGTATTGGTGTTAGGTTTTGCCCCGGAGCTCTTGTACTCGTTTTCATTTGTTGTTCATGTTTTCCTCGAGCATATGTACTCGTTTATATTTTTGAAACTAATGTGACTTGATCCATAGCCGAAACTCAAATAGAATTGAACCCCCCGATCAAATTTGAGTAAATAAATTCAAAACCCACATAAAAAAAAATAAAAATTGGTATAAGAAATGAAATGGAAATAGCAATAGCAAGAAACAAGAAGATCTTTTGCCATTCTTGGTCGTACAGATTGGATGATCTGATAAAGATACCATTTTTTTTTTCTTTTTAAAAAAATAAAAAATAAAGCAATCACAGAAAGAGAGGAAAAAGGAAATGATTGAAAAAGAAAATGTTGACAGACAATAATTCCTACCCCTTTTTCACATTCGTACAAACCACATTTGGCAGCCAATTAGAACTTGCCACGTGGTCGATAGTGCTTGTGGACACGTCTCTCGCCTAGCCAAAGTGGCTCGAGCTACTATCCCTTTTTTTTTTCTTTTTTTTTTTTTGTGATTATGGTCCATTGTTCGTGGTCCAACAGCACCATCGCCAGTCTATTTGTTTCTTCGATCCTTTACTATGGATCCGATCCCGCATATTTTCCGAATATAAGCTCGAGCAATTTGTGTGTGTCGTGTACTCGTTGAACAACACAAACACGACTCAACATATTATAAATGATTAATTAACAAATTTGTTAAATTAGTATTTATTATAATATCTGTAAGTATGTGTTGTGGGTCAAAACACGATTAATTGTTTGCACATGCATGTTTTGGGATCCAACACAACCCGAGCAAAGAACAAAAAAAGACACGAATGTTCAACTTCCATCAATTTAGAGTGTCTCACTACTTAGTAGAAAAGGCTAGCGTTTATAAATAAATAAGTTGTTTACATCATTAGTTAGTATCTAAAATGTAACATCTCCCCAATTTCGAACTATAGGCTCTTATGTGTAGAAGTTGATGTATAGTTCACTAATTTACAAATTAACAGGATAAATGAAGTGGAATGAACTAATTAACCTCATCCGAGCCCCAAGCATCATCTTTCAATTTTTGTCGAGAAACTATGCGGTTTCTTCTCTCTTCTTCTTGTTTCCTATATTCTCTGGAGCCAAAGCCTGAGTTAGGCAACTTCAATCCCATCCCGTGAGCAATTAGCCTCTGGGCGGTTCTTGCTGACGTCTTTGGCCTCTGTCGAGGAGGTTCTAGATCTGACAATGGATAATATGGATATTAGATGCATAAAATTGTTGTGTAGACATATGATCTATGGAAGACAGTTGAATAAGACTAAACAATTAGTCTAGAATAATGCACAATTGTAGATGTATTGGGCTTCTCACAGAGTTGGCAATTTGAACCCCAACCCGTGGGTCCCACAATCAATCCCGTATTTTTAAAGGTTTGGGTTAAATAAAATAGGCCCAGATAATATTCGGCATGAGCCAGTTTGTAATGTGAAACTAGTCAGGCAACCCCGGAATCGCCTGCATATAACTATGCAAAATAAAGTTGGCACTTGGCAGGTGGGCCAACAGACCGCGGACCATCAATGCTCCGGCCCTGGCCAGCAAAAAGCACCCATATAAACATCTGTCCATTTTTTGCCCAAACCCGTTAAGCCGATTCCAACCAGTGGCTCATCACTGGCTCAGCCCGAAAATATTAGGCTGAAAAAAGCTGCCCGATAAGCATAGTGGCGACTTTTGGCCCGCCCTGTTGGCCCATTTGCCAGTTCTATATAAAACCCACAAGGTGATAAAATAAAAAATATGAAACCCACAACCTGTCCTGACATGCAAACCACACATCTCATGAGTCAGGTTAGGCATTTCCAACCAAGCTGAAAAACCCCGATCCAAATCGAAACCTAAATTGCCAGCTCTAATCACACATATGGTCGTGAGGCGTGTATAAACACAACAGTCATCCATCTTGTTTTCTGAGGTCCTAAAGGTTTTCACTAGTAGGTAACCAACTTTCACAAAAATCTAAGGAAAAACTTAAATAGGTCATTAGTTTACCTCTTGGAGTGATTGAGCTTATAAGAATATCATCCTCATCAAGTACACGCACACTAAATGGAAATCTGATGCTGTTATGAGCCTCAAGTGCTGCATTACAAGAACAAGAACAAAAATCATCTGACATCAGAACATGAAGCGAATAGCATTTTTCAAAATACTATTGCAAGACACAATATACACAAATCTTGTTCATGAATAGTTCTTGACATCATGACATAGAGAAGTATAGCCAAAAGACAATTACCAATTGATGGTGTTTGAAAAACTGCAAGGGCAGTTGTATCATTGACCCAGTGAATAACAACTGCACGATCTCTGAAATCCTCAAAAAGCTTTTCCAGATCTGTTGTCCTAGTACTTGGTGGAAAGTCTGCTAGAACGAGAACATGACGCGTACCATACTTTGCTGAATTAACAACAAAACACCCTTAGATCCTGTATTCCATTAACCCATATCTTATGCACATAGAAACTTGCAAGATAATTAAAAATTATATTCTTATACCATCATTTTCTAACTTTCACATCAAAGCTATGTTCATATGCATCCTAGTAATTTGTCCTCCAGTGTCTTTCAGCCATTAACTAGAAAAAGTCCATTCATGTATTCATCACTACTTTTGCAATACTCATTCCAATGACACCAATCTGTGACCAAAATCTCAAGAGAGGCTGTATGGCACCAACATCTCTTATATACATAAAATGAGTAGTGGGGAAAGATAGGGATGATACAGAAACACTGAGCAATATAAACAGAACAGCACATATTGATGTTACAATGTATATTGAGGTGATGAAAAATACAACTTACAATGTTTTGTTTCCGCATTTCCTACTGAACGCTGGCATGGATCTTCATCCTCGGCATCCTCAATCACAGACTTAACATGTTGGTCATCACTATACAATTCACCTTTCTTGTATGAGAATGTTCCTCTCCCACGTCGCTTAGGAGCTTCAACTTTGACCAGAAGTTTTGTGTCTTTCAATGAAAGCTCTGAAACTCCAGTTAAGCAATGTGACGATAGGAATTCATCTGGTGCACGATCTGCAATGGATTCCCAATCTGCAGTTCACAATAATGTTTACATCTCAACACATCCAGTCAATAACTTGTCAAACAACAAGATACTTGAAGAACTGGTTCAACTTGCCAAACATCATTTTTGGCTAATAAACCATGTTATAATCTAATGCGTGCACATATTCAGTCTTAGTAAATGGTGTATCTCTGAATTAGGTGGAGTAATACAAACTTATATCTTCACTCGTGTTCAACCGAACTGCAGAAGCCAATACTCAAAATAGTGAAACCCAATACACTATTTCTTTGCAAATAAAGCCATGTTCTAACTAAAGATTTGACAGTAGATCTCACTTCATATGCCAAACACATGAAATATGCTTCATTTAGTTTATGTTACATAAAGCATCAAACAAGTAATAGTGAATGGGGCATTTTTGAATTAGGTAGGGTGATACAAGCTTATATTTTCACTAATGTTCAACTGAACTGTCAGAAGTCAGAACACCTCCCTAGTCTACTCAAGTGCTGGCATATTCAATACTCAAATAGTGAAACCCAATACATCATATTGGCTAATAAAGGCATCTTCTAAGTAAATATTTGACAGTAGATCTCACTTCACATGCCCAAAAAACACACATGAAATATGCTTCATTTAGTTTATGTTACATAAAGTGCTGAACTTGAAAATGAAAGCCCCATGCAGCTAATAAACAAGTAAAGCATTAACAGACATACCATCATCTGAAGACCAATCACAGGACAAAGCAGTTTCCGATGATTTGACTGATTTCTCAACATTCCCTTCACAATCACAATGAATGTACCCAAATCAAAACCATTGAAACAAAATTTGGTGAAACTGCTCAAATTAAACAAGTCATTGATTCCAAAAAAAAAATGAAACTTAAAAATCAAAATAGAATGTCAAGTAGAAGCAGAGTAACGAACCATCATCTGAGACTTGAACTGCGTCCACAGCCCTACCTGCCGTCACTGTATCACTACAATTCGAACAACATCAAATTAATCAATCAAGACAAAACCTTTAATTCATCAATTTTACAGCATTTCCTCAGTAAGCAAACAGTTAAATACCTGGACCGAGAATTGCGATGAGAGCGCAGTTTGATGACAGAAGCGCGAGACGAAGTCTCGTCGGCTTTGAGTGAGAGTCCCTGGGACGAGTACAGAGCGGCCAATTCGGTGAGAGCAGAGGCTAATCGGAGATCCGATTCGGAGGAGTCTAGGGTTTCGAGTTTGGAAATGACGGATTGGAGAAGAGAGATGGCTTGATCGGCGTCTCCGGCGGCGACTAGGTCTTCTACTCGCTCGCTCCAGTTGCCTACTTTTTCGTCTCTCTCCATCGCTAGGTCTCAGAGACGATCTTGATCTCTCAAGCTCTGGCTCTTGATTCTGGTTTCTTCACTGTGACGTCGAAACCCTCTGGTTCTGAGCTTCAGATTCTCAGTTCTGAAGAGCTAATCAGATTGAGAGGATGTAAGTAGAGCTAGCGATGTGGGCCGTGGGGCCCAAAAGTCACGTGAAAACGGGCCGAGCCCAAAACGTTGAATTTGTTTCAGAATAATGGGCCAAGAGCACCTCTCACTCAATCAGATCTCATTGGTCTTGACTAACCCGTGACCTGATCCTATTACGTCACCACGAACTCTTCCTAAACTGAATTCTGTCATATCTCCAATCTCGTCTTCTGCTACCTACATGTTGATCACCACTTG